>SDWI01002561.1:0-33763 GCA_009193005.1 Lamellibrachia luymesi
AGCGGTACATAGGCAGATTTTGCCTGAAGACCGAAGAGGATATGTATGTATATGTATGTATCACTAGGCAAAGTATTTAAAGTTGCACAACAAGTAAAAATAAGTGCCCTGGGCTGTTGCCTGTAAGACTAACATGTGTCATTCACTCATTGACATTGTGTGTAGAGCAACTGGAGCCAGGGCTTATTTGTTTTTAAATGTAGGTCTGCAGATCATGTGACAGTGACTGACTAGCAAATGACATGTATAAACATAGAACAAGTATTTGAACATGTATAAACATAAAACAAGTATTTGGAATTGGTGAAAATGTATTGGCTATCCACTTTTTAAATTAAATGTGCTTACTTGACAAATGCTTTATAATTAAAACTTTTAATTATTTCTTTAAAATGTACTGACACTTTGAATGGAAGATTATGTTTGAAATTACATTTACAAGCTGCTCTAAAATATGTGTTATATTTTGGTAAGCTGTAATTACTGTGGAGTCGATATAATGCAATTGACCTCAAGTCTGCTACCAGTTATTGCTACCAACAACTACATAGCAACTACACTGATATTAAGTAAACATGTTTCGTCCCTCCAGGACTCATCAGTGCAGCTAGGATTTTCATGTGAACTGAAAAACTGCAGACCTGTTAGTTTTTTGTTTTTTCTTGGATATCTGTATATGCCAGTGCCTTTGTAGGATCACATTGCTATGTTAACCATATACAGTACCTTTTGACATTCCACTCGTATTGGCAGCTTCCACGATCACATGCTACCATGTCACCAGACTCCTGGCAGTAGCACCACAGTGCTTGTGGCTGTCCACATTGACCGCGTTCACTGGACAGGCCACCAGAGGAGGACGTGTGTAGCACTTGCCAAACAGCTCTGGTAGCACACCTACTTGAAAGAAATGGCAGGCTTTGGGGAACATTTCCTCCCACAAAACTTCGTCTTTGACAACCCACTTGCAGTCATAAGACTTCTGGGGCCATATTCATGGACCGGGACTAACCTCTTATGCCATAGCTTAACACCTAGGCTATAGCGTAAAACTGTTAGTCAGTATGATGAGCACTAATTAGGCTCAATTTCCGGGGATTTCCCGCATAGTCGCGACGTATCGCTTCGCCCAAGAACCACCAGGACTAACTCCTTAGTCCATAGCGCAACTCGTGAAAAATGGCGGCCGTGATAGTTTGGCCGAGGCGACTAAAATGAAATCTGCGGCGAAATCGGATATTCCGGGATAAGAGGAATCCGCTAGAAATACATGACGACACGGAATTGTATTCCAAGTTCAGATTTTGTCATCACGATATTCTGCGAATTTTAGACGAGCTGAGGAATGATCTGAACGTGTTGGTTTATCGAATGCACATTTGTAATTTGGGTGTCTGCCAACTCAACAAGAAGCTGACCATTTTCTAGGTGAAATTTCTGCGGCTGGCAAGGTTTCCTAATATGTTAGGTACCCATGTGTGAATACAGTCTCCCACAGCCAACGAATATGTCAACAGGAAGAATTTCCACTCGATCAACGTACAGGTAATGTGTAATTTATCAAGTATTCTCAATTTGCTAAAAAAAATATGTTACTGATTGTGTGTGTGTGCTCGCGTACGTGTGTGCTTGGTGGTGGAATAATATCACATTCTAGTACACAGTCAAATACTTTCCAGTTAGTAACAGCAGCCAACTTGTCACTGCTATCGTTTAAAAGTTCTTCTGAGCTAATAAGAAAAGGCTACTCTCTGTGGATAGAGTGGAAGGTAGTGCCTAGTGGCATCACAAGGCAGTGATGTCTGTATCCCTTGTTTTACTGCTTGAATGGCAGCTCAGCTATTCAAGTAAAGGCAACTGTTGCCAGTAAGATGAGACCAACATCAAACAAACTGTCATATTCATAACTAATCAAAGGACAGGGCATGACACTGGACCCTCAGCCAGGAGACAACCCCCAACAGCTTACAGGGCAAGGCCCCCCCACCCCCAGTGAATTTTAATGGTGGCTCACTGTGGAGGTGACACAGTGTGTGCCATGGGCTGTTATCTAACTTCACTGTTGTGTATTGATACTCTTCTGTCACTGCCAGAGTTATATAATGCCTGTCACTTTATGGTGGCTGCCTGTAACTTGAGTCCTCTCCCACTGAGCTAATTTATGATTGCTGCCTGTAATGTGAATCTTTCACTATCTGGTTGCTAGAAGCAACCCTCAACTTGTACTAAGGAACCACGTGTGGCACATTTTTACACAAGCTATATGACATTGCTAATTTTTATATGCAAATCAATTATTTATAATTAAGCTTGCTTACCCCATGCTTCATCCACTTGCACAGTCACTGACTGGCCGTCAGAAGTCTCCAAGACAAAGCTGTCTGTTCCTTCCACTGAAACATTAAAAATGATGAGTTTTGTGAATATTACATATTGTGATTGTATTGTATTATGTTCATATTATGTACTAATTTGTACAATTTGAATATGTAAAATGCATTACAGTCCTGTATATATGCTTTTCTTTCACAACATTGTTCATCGTTCATTAAACAATGTTAATATATGCACTTCATTTGTCAATAAAAAATAAAGTATTGTGATGTATTCCATTCATGCATTTGATTCAGTTATATTGAAAAGAGAACAAAATGATAACTGTACTTTCATCACGATTATATACTAATCTATTTATTAATGTATTTCTTAACCAAAACTAATTTTGTATTATAATTTATTCTATAAACAAGTTTGAGTACATCCAACTAAGAAGACACCATTATTGAATGATAACAGTTAACAAAATGAACTGCAATATGTTGAGTTACAGAAAAAGTCGTGTGAATAAATTCAGAGTTTTGGCTAGAAAAAAGTCACAGGAAATAAAGTCACAGCATTATTTTACAACAAATTAGCCGAAGACTATATGTATATAAAAATACAAAGTCTTGCATATTTCCACTGATAATTAAACACAGCAATGTTTGATGCATGGCTAATGCAACTACCTGGTCATGGTTGAAAAAAATCAAAAAGTTCGGATTTATTTGATTTAATTCAGGTTTTTTTATTTATTTTATTTTTTATCTGTATAGTTGCATAATCTGTCTTGGAAAGGAAAGCATGCTGTGTGTCTGAGGCTGTAGCAGTGCTAATTATTGTTTGCTGAGAGGGTGGATTAGCACCTGACCAGGGCTCTGTGTACTCTAAGGGTCTCCAACCAGACTGCAAACTGGTACAGTATTAAACAATTGTAGCCCAGACTGTCTTACTTGAGTCAACATACTGAATTTGTAACAACTAGGACAAGCTCTAGGTGGACTTTAACTCAGGGCTTCTGACTTGAAAAGATACTTCCTCTGGAAGACAAGTTTGTTGTGGCTTCACTGCATTCAGAAAGGGAATAGCTCAAACACACACAATATTTGACTGTCAGGCTATCTGGTGTCAATACAGCTACACAAGTGTGCGCACTTTGTGCTTTTGTGTTTAAAAAACATACACAGTTATTTGTGTTAAATTCATATAAATCAGCGATTAAAAAATCAGAGTAAAAAAAATCATAAATCAATGATTTTTTTGGAGTGATTTAAATAATGATTTAAATCAAACAACCCTGTACCTGGTATTCAAAGGAAACTATCAATCTCGCTCCTTTTCATTCACAATTGTACACAAGTAAGATTTATTACATGGTAGTGACTTTTTATCAAACTTTTGCACCGAATGTGTTTAATATTTCAACTTATATCATAGATACAAAGATCTATATATTATATTTATTTAAAATTGTGATTTTTTCCTGTGATTTCATTTCATGTGACTTTATTTACTACATTCGTTTCGATACCAGCCAACTTGTCAACGTGAAATGGTGAAACTTAAAAGCACAGCACATTATGATAAGTTATGTACATTTTTAGAGTAGAGATGAGACAGCAACTCACCATCAATGCCTGTGGCCATGTCAGTTCTCGCCAATTATATTCATTATGATATCGGCATATGGAGGCGGTCTGTTTGGCGGTCCGCCTCCCGTCTTTTTCTGATCGCGTACACTATTTAAAACCGTCGATTTCAAATCCTTCCATTTCTTCTTGATGTCATCCTCGGTGCGGAGTGCCACACCAAACGCAGTTACCTTGGCGGTGATCTCACGCCAAACTTCCTTTTTCTTCTTATTAGTTATCGAACTTTGAAGTTTACTCATAATAACAACTATTTCATTGGCAATTCCTTCAACCAGACATAGGATGTCGTCCTCTCGGAAGTTAGGCTTCCTTTTTTCCCACTGTGTGCAGCTTCTACGACATCCATACTGATAATGAACTAAAGAACAAGTGTCGTATCGGACGACCAACCGCGCGTCACCTTTGACCCGTTGCGCGTGCGCAGTGCAATGGAATGTGTCGGGGAATCCCTTCTACATCCGGACTAGCGAGCCTAGTCTGAGACTATCGATGCGCTACATCCGGTTCATGCATCGCGACTAAATGTATCGCTTAGTCTGTATGTAGGGCTTAGTCTGAGACTACGCTACGCCCGGTTCATGCATATGGCCCCTGAGTCCATACAACAAAGTCTCCATAAGTGTGGCCACGCACAAACAGCTGGCATTGCACCTGGTAGTAGTAGATGGATCTTCAGGGTGGTGTCTATCACAAAGAGAAGTGTGGCAATGTGTGTGCAGGCTTCCCCAACCCTGCCATACAGTCACAATGTGTGTGCAGGCCTCCCCAACCCTGCCATACAGTCACAATGTGTGTGCAGGCCTCCCCCAACCCTGCCATACAGTCACAATGTGTGTGCAGGCCTCCCCCAACCCTGCCATACAGTCACAATGTGTGTGCAGGCCTCCCCAACCCTGCCATACAGTCACAATGTGTGTGCAGGCCTCCCCCAACTCTGCCATACAGTCACAATGTATGTGCAGGCCTCCCCAACCCTGCCATACAGTCACAATGAGCGGTGCAGACAGTCTCTGCTTTCTCTGCGATGATCCAGGGTTGCAACGGCTTTTCACAAAGTCTCTACTAATGAAGGACCTGTGCAATATATAATAAAAAATATACCTGATACAGACAAAATTAAGCCTTAAGTTAAATCGTGGTTAACAATACACTTACTTAATTATCCTCTGCATACACTAGTTGGTGCATACACATAAGGCTACTATTCATGGTTATATAAAACAAATATGAATTAAATATAATAAAAAAATGAATTCATAAAATATAATAAAAAATGAATTCATAAATATATATAATATAAACAAATATGAATTAATAAAAAATGCCTACATTATTTTTGCATTTACATATCCTTAACATTTCGTACGACATAGTCATAGCATAAGCCATAGCCTACGCTAGGCCTAAAAAGTAAAACTTAAGCAAAAGTCCAAAACAATCATACCTTCGCTCGTACAACATACAGTAATTTTTCATAAAAACCGCTACATCGCTGATCCATCCAGACGTCAACTGATTGTAGGCCTCAAATCCTTCCATTTCTTCTTGATGTCATCCTCGGTGCGGATTGCCACAACAAATGCAGTTACCTTGGCGGTGATCTCACGCCAAACTTCCTTTTTCTTATCAAACTTTGAAGTTTGCTCATAATAACAACTGTTACATTGGCAGTTCCTTCAACCAGACATAGGATGTCGTCCGCTCGGAATTTAGACGTCAACTGATTGTAGGCCTCTAGGCTCTTCCACGCCTTCATGTCTTCCATTGTGTAGAAACTCTTTGTAAATATCAAATAATTTACAATGTCTGGGTAGGACACTGCTGGGAAGCTTGCCGCACTCTTGGACCCTGCTGAATTTGGCAACGCATATGGATCTACATCTACGATTCATAATTTCTCCAAATACCTCTGCCTACTCAACAGATCTAAGACTAAGGTGTCAACATATGGTTGTTTGGCCACCATGGGTCCTGTCTTTGTAGCCATACTGTGATTCTCAACAACAAAGAAACCAATTTACTGGATCACTGCACATTCACAATGGGTTGCTGCGAGGTTGGCTTGTAACCCGAAATGGCTGCAGGCGCATGTGTGCATGCATAATGCTGACGTCATTAAACACCCTCTATTGTATTAATTTTTTCCCTCATAGTGCTAGTTAAAAGAAGTAGAAAGGTACTTGTTTCGTGTTTCTAAGTGAAATATGAAAAAAGATACAGCTGTTTCGAATTTAGAGAAATTTTCTTACGATTTTCCAAATGTCCAGCAATATTGATCATATTTTTCATTTAGATCACCAGAAAATTACATTTTGGAATGTCTTGAATATTAGCCTGTCTATATAGAAGCCTAAATAACAATTTACATACCTCATGCAATGATGCAGAGGTCTCTGTTTACATGATCTTTCTCCAGTCAGTAGATTGCTTCATCATTGTCATACTTGATGTACCACTCAGGATAACCTGGCACCTGATATTAGAGACATAAACTCACGAATGTATTAAAATATAAGTAAATTACAGTTAAATACTCAATTACTAATGTCACGAGACGATCACGGCACACGTAGGAGGGGTTACCCTGGTATTAGCAGGATCCTGGAAGGATAACACACCGATGTTTCTTGAACAAGTTTATTCAGTCTTACTGAAGACCCTGCCCACAGTCCGCCGAGACTCAGTACAACTGTTGTCGTGCAGTATCTATAAAGATGATCAACCAATAATAATCCTCGATGCACAATAATAAAAAACCCTTGCTGCAAACCATGTGTCTTCTCTCTCTGATTGTTCTATCCCTTTTTTCCAATCTGTTTTTCTCATACTCTCATTCAAATCCAAGATTACTACACGATGACTTATTTAGTATGATGGTGACAGTGGGTACACAGTGAGCTGAACTGACATTCCTATAACCAAATCCATTGCTTGACTGACTTATATATAGACTAAAGTTGAAACAATTAGAAGAAAATATTTATGCTGAAGAATGGGACTACATCTGCTGCATAGTGCTTAGAGTAAAAAGGTTGCTGACCATATCACCAGCTATTGGCTGATGCCAAAGATCACTAATGCCAGCCATAGTCACCTGGCGGAGCCACCACATTGACCAACCATGACACTAAATTATCACAGATGATATGTCATAGTCCCGGAGCGGTATGTCACAAAATGCTTGGACGATTTGCAAAAAATTCTTAATTTTTTGTTAGCCAATTATGATGGTCAGAAATTGTAATGGTCAGAAATCAGGAAGATGTTTTATTCATTAATAAACATGCTAATCTAATTCATACAATGATTATAACAATTTTATTCCGTTATCAAATCCTGTATCCACAAGGCAGTGGGGAGGCACAGGCTTTTTTGATGGTGACCTGCTCTCGCCATGTTATAACACCATCATTGGGTTAATGTAGAATTTGTATAAACGTAGCAGCGCCACTTTCTACATCTTCCACACCCTGGTAGTGTCATTGAAATTGAAAGCAATGGATAAGAATATAATTCATTCATTCATCATCCCTTGACCGGGCCGATCGTAGAGGTGCGCGTTTAGAGGCTTCCACAGAGAGCTTTCTCCATCTGGGACAATTGTGAGCAACATCGCATAATTCCTGTGGCTCTAGACCCGTCCACTCTCGAATGTTGTCCAGGTACATTTTTTGTGGTCTTCCTCGTTTTCTGCCGCCTTTGACTGTGCCTTGTAGTATTTCTTTGGCAAGTGTGTTGTGTCTGGTTGTACGACCAAACCATTGGAGTTTTCGGCGTTTTACTGTGGCCAAAAGCGGTTCTTGTGGTCCTGCGGCTTCGGTGATGGCTTGCATTTACTGATATATTTGTTATGTGGTCTCTGTAAGAAATTTACAGGATCCTTCTGAAAAATTTCATCTCAGATGCGGCTATTCTCCTTTTGGACTCGGCTTTCATGGTCCAGCTTTCGCATCCGTATGTCAGCACTGACACAACCAAGCTTTTATAGAGTCGTATCTTTGTTGCCGTTTTGATGTTGTTGTTGCTCCGTATCTTCTTAAGTTTTGCTATAGCTGATGTTGCCAGGTTTATCCATGTGCATATTTCCTGTGGAGTCGCCCTCAGAGGAGATGATCGAACCGAAGTACTGGAATGGTTTTATTTCTTCGAGGTGTTCTCCACTCATTAATATAATACTTCTTGGTGCTATTCTGCTGTTGACCACAATCTTGCTCTTTTCTGCACTTATTTCCATTCCGTAAGCACGCGCTCTCCTTTCCAGTGTTGTTGTAAGTTCTTGTAGCTCCTCCTCTGTTCCAGCAACTAGGTCAATGTCATCTGCGAATCGGAGGTTGCTGATCTCTCTTCCGTTTATTTAGTTATAGGTTGAACAGCACTGGCGACAAAAGGCATACCTGGCATACTCCGACCCATGCTCGAAACGAAACTTCTCCTTCGTGTAACACTGCACTCGTTGACGGTCCATATAGTGATTCGAGTACTCGCCAGGAGTCCTTTGTGTCACACATGATCAAATGCCTTTTTGAAGTCGATGTAATTGTGATGTAGGTCTTGATGGTGATCAACGTGTTTCTCGATTAACAGTCTTATGTTGAAGATTTGTTCTATTGTGCTTCTTTTCGGCTGGAAGCCTGCTTGTTCTTCTGATAGCAGTTCTTCTGCTTTGCCTTTAAGTCGGTTGAGTATTATTCGTAGGATAGCTGATCAGACTTATAGTTCTTACTGCAGCATAAGTTCCCTTTGGTATCATTATTATGAGCGATTTTGTCCTTTCTTCTGGCCAAGTCTTTGTTTCCCAAATCTTTTGGCATATGATCATGACTGCATCTATCATTGATAAGTTCAGTTGGTACGTTGTCTACGCCGGGGGATTTTTGTGTCTTCAGCATTCGGATTGCTTCTTCTACTTCTGCTCGGAGAATGGGCGTATCAGCATTTTCATTTTGAGGCTGTGTTCCGAGGATGTTGTCATCTGTGTTCAATTCGTAGTTGTATAGTTCTTTGCAGTACTCGGTCCATCTGTCAAGTACTGCCTTTTTTTCGGTAAGGAGGGTGCTGTTTTTTTTTTTTTTTTTTTTGCAATCTGAATATAAAGTCCGTTTGGCAGGAAATCAGGTTTATTAATAATTTCAGAACTCTTCTTACTGTATTGAAGGAACTATGCGCTTTCTCAATGCACACACTTTGCAATGTTTTAATTACCGTACCAAGGAAGTTTTGCGAACGTTTGACGATTACGTGACTGGGAACAATAGTAGAAAACACGCATATCATTGTAGCTTACGTAACTACGAACAACCCTTAATACGAAGGTTCCCACCCCGAGGGATTCTCGAAAGCGCACCCAACACAGCNATTTCGTCAACAGATTGATACTCTTCAGGTGTCACTTTTAGACAGTTCTTTCTTAGCTCTTCTGTCCACGGACGCAGTTTCCAGTATTTGTCCGCCTTCTTCTCAGCTTCAGTAGGTGTTGTATTGTCAACGAAATGGACACTTGTCATCAGCGATTCGAACCGGGTTCGCGACATTACATCTGCCACTGCTGGGTATCGGCAATCTTCCTCCCAGTAGCATCTGACATTTGGCATCTGAACCAAACCCATTCGGAGATACATGCCTGTGAGCTGTTCAAGCTCCAACTTGGTTGTCTTGATTGACACGCCATTTTTCTGCACACTGTATAGGTTTGTATCATACGCAGCCTTGTCCATCATGTCATCAGTAATGAAGAGTTTGTAATACATGTACGGCGTCATTTCGCGAGCTGGGGGTTCCATTGGATTGGGAACGAATGCAGCATCAGGCGGTACAAATGCGCCATCTTCCCTCTGGTATGGTCGACGATTTGTTCGATATGTCGATAATGGCTCATCATCACTTGAACTAAAGTAACCATCAATGTTACGTTCTGGTGCTTCTTCTTCATTGATCGCCAACTCAGTTATTTCTTCGTCATCACTGCTTTCAAAGTCACTTTCACCTCCATTGAGAATAATCTCGAGAGCATCTTGCGCTGTATATACTCTGCTCATCTGATAAAAGTAATAAACATGTTTTTTATTAATAAACACAATAGTTGTAATAATAATAAGTCTTACAAATCACACATAATCTAGTATAATGTTAGAAAAGTGAACGTTTTGTTGAGGACGCACGAACGTTAAACATTTTTTTATGAAATGGTATAATAATAACGAATAAAAGTGATGTAGATTATCTCTATTAAACTTTCATAAGCCTAACAACAGCTACGTTGACGTCTGTGAACATTGAATGCTCACTGCTAATCCAAATGCCAATGTAACTAAATCTGGGCTGCGGATGACAGTGATATATTGCTTGCTTAGCTGTCTAGTGTAGCATGTATGATACAACATATAAAAGTCAGTTGCAGCAAAACTTGTTCACACTGCATTGTCAGGCTGTAACCATTATAAACACTGAGTGGAATGTTACGACATTATCGATTATTTGTAATAGATACCATGAGTTCGTAAAATGTGGCATTAATCTGAGACAAAACTGGCGGTACTCGCAAAATGGTGGAGCACAGTTTCCTGTCACTCAGAAATTAGTTAATGCAAACCCACTAGATGTCGCTACTATCATTTCTGCAATCTAACTACATGTATCATAAAAGATACATTGGGCATTTAGGATTGTATGGCATTATATGTTGAGTAATTAATGTAGATAAATGATGATCATATATGATACATGGGGCATTAACTACACCAGCAAAACAGCAAACTAAAGTATATTCTATCTATGTAAGCACTTCAATCCAACTACAACCTTGCAACAACAAAACTCCAAAACTTTCGATAACTATCCTACGCACTCAATATCATCTCAACGTATTCGTGCGCACTGCAGCTACGTAGAGGCACGCTTAAAATAGCTTTCCAGTGGTATGCCATATATGGGCATATCAAGTACTACTCAAAACATGTAACTGTTTGCAAAGTAGTGCGTAATTCTGTTTAAAATTGGGTGATCTGTGAAAAATACTAAGGTCATAAAAACAAAAAAATGAGCAACTTACACTCGGAAAAAGAGAAAACTGCTTCGTAAGTACATATGTGAGTATATTAGTTGAAACATCGTAGGGAAATCCCCAAACCGACCCGGTGAAGCGAATTTACCATTATGACGCTTTTACTCGCAATTTCATTCAGCGACTTCCGACGGGTTTTCTCAAGACCGCCACACATATGCAGTGTCTATAATTAGTTCCTTAATATAGTTACAGATGACTGTCAAAATAAATGTTCCCTAACCTAATGAATACTTCATGACAACCCATGAAACCAAAATAAAAATAACTCACCCCAACTGGGCACTGCAGGCCTAACCAAAAGTNGGGCTTTGAAGGAATGAAATTGGGTGGTTTGGTTGATTAGTTAATTAGATCATTACCGACTAATTAGTGGGGTCATATATGACCCCTGGGGCTCTAGAGGGTTAATATAGTTACAGATGACCGTCTAAATAAATGTTCCCTAACCTAATGAATACTTCATGACAACCCATGAAACCAAAATAACAATAACTCGCCCCAACTGGGCACGGCAGGCCTAACCAAAAGTGTTATAATGTGTCTGAGCCGGGACTCAGTGCAACCACATCCTGCATTTTACAGGGGGTCATCTGTCCCTGCATAATGTATTATGTCTATCATAATACATTAACTATGTAACAGTACTAAACATGAATAAACTTAACTTTCTAACTTGTTCTACCAGCTACTGGCAAAATGTCATTAACAGCCCTAGCTGTTAACAGACACCTGGTGGGGACATTCCTCCCTAAGGTCCAGACAGTTCATTTGCTCCCCATCTTCTTAGCACATCAGTAATCCAAGTCACTATTAAGTAGTTATAACTGAACATATAAATATGTTTACATAGAAAGATGAACAATTGTCTAGTAGACATTTTGGTACCATTATACATTGAAAGTATTTATTTTCTAAGGTATAACATAGTGTTTAGAAACTTACGAAAACAGGGTTGTTGTTGTTGTCTTGTTGACAGTGGGATCAGGCCTGGCCCACTGGGACACAGCCCCTCCCCCTGACCACATGTTTCATTGGTTTTGATTGGTAATGGATATGTTAACTTGGCTCTGATTGGTTCAGTTATAGCTGGCAATCAAAAGTAGGTGACTCTATATTTGCATATTTGTCGTAGTCAAAAGCACATACTTCTACTACTGCTACACTGCGGCAATGCTGTGGCTTCACACCTATATATATTAGGCATGAAACCACAGTTAGCCACCAATGACTGTGTTACCCAAAGCACTGCAGCTGTGAAGCTATGCTGTGCCAGGAGGCTGGACACCACTAGCATTGATGCTATGCATCTATGCTGTGTGGTTATGCAGTGCTAGGTTGACGTCAACCGTCTAGCACTGCATAACCACACAGCATAGATGCATAGCATCAATGCTAGTGGTTAATGTAACTGTGCATACGGGACGCCGTGGTGCTTGAGCCAAGCATGGAAGATCTTTAGACTTGTCGTCACATTGTGGTACTTTGAGTTGCAGGTGTACTTGGTCCATTGCATTTTTATGAAGGTCTGTTTGAATGATTTCCATTGTTCGATCCATGGTGAAGGCTTTTTGAAGGACTGTGTCAAATTGAGGATGATTTATCTGTGTTGCCTGAGTTTAGGGCGGCAGAGATCAATTCTTTCCTGGTACTGTGGCCGTGTTCGCTGATCTGCCATTTTAGGTACGAGTATAGCGACATCTATCGGCCGGTCTTCAACGTGATTATGGATGGCTGTTGTTTGGCGTCGGCTTGAAAGAGGCGTTTGCGTCCCCCTGCATTTTGTGGTGTGTCTTTGGGTACATGTTTGTCGTTTACCCAGTTGGAGTAGTCCTGCATTGTGGGTCCCTGGCAGGTGCGCCATGTCTGTCTGGGCGGCGTGGACAAGTAATTGGCCCATGCGGACAGGAATTTCATCGTCTGTGTAGCCGGGATGTTGCCAGTGCCGTCTACCAGTGCTCGGTGCTGGCAAACGACGTTGTTCCAGAGTGAGTCGGAACTGGGTCTGTACGGGCCGCAGTAGGTCACATGGAAGTGTTTGTATTGGTTCCACGGTTTGTTGTCTGTGCAAGTGTTTGCACCGTGATACACGACGTGCGCGTCTCGTTTGGCGATGAAGGTCTGTAGTTTCTTGCTTGCCGAATAGATGGTTATTCCAGTGTCGGCTGCGTCGGCGTCATTGGGAATGATTTTCATCGAATCGTTGTCAACAAGTTTGATGTCGTTGTTGGTGCCGGCGTCTTTTTGGAGCTTTTCGAATGCATCTTGTTCACACTGTGGAGCCAAATGGTTGTAGGTGTTTTTTTAATTTGTATTTGAAATTGCGTTGGATTGATCCAGGGGTAGACAATTTGGTACATAGCCACCCCAGTTTCTGCAATCAAATCATATTTATTAGTAAATCATGAGCATGTCAAATTATGAATATTGCTTGTGCTACTGGATATAAGTTTCGTATTATTACTTTCGTTCGTCGCCATCGTTCTGAAACAGAGAACATGATTAGCGTATGAATGTTGATAGTGTTTTTTGTCTGTCAGAGGATAACCGTAGTTGCGCAGCCCTGGTGGCCATTGACAGAGTTGTGTACGTCGTCTAGACATCATGGTTGGATATTTGCTTTCACCTGCACAGGGTCTTTGTGCTTGCCAACCGATGAATTGTGGCGACCCACTCATTGTCTCAATTTGTAGTGTGACTTCGTATACTGCCATACATTGCCATACTACTTTACCACCTTCGTTTTTACTATTAAGTAGTGGTGGTATTTCTATGACACAGAGTGGTGGCGGAGAACTAGGTGCCATTGGCATTTGTGAGAGTAGGCTGCGACCTGGTGTTAGATGTTTGCGTGGTACTCCGTTGTCAGGTTCTTGAAAATTTGGTCCTGACTCTATTTGCCATTGATCAGCGCTACCTCCGCTTACGAAACTCGCTATTTCAACTGGCATGTGTTTTGAGAAACTTAACATTGCACCTACATAGTACCTGTTGCTTGCCTAGTTCATGTGTATGTTGTTGAACCAGTATGGATTGCTGTTGTTCAATTGATATGACCAAGTGTCACTGGGATACACGAAGCTGAGTTTGTCTGTGATTTCATGTGATCTAGTCGGTCATTGTGATTTTGTGCTGGATCTTTGCCAGTTTGATAGCCGAACCAAACTTTTGGAATATACTGATAAGAGTCAATTGTTCTGAGTGAACCTTCCTCGCGAGTTTGTGGCAGTTTGACTCTCATGTCGTCGTTTGGTAGTTTTTGTTCTTTTGTGTTGTAGTGTTCCATACCAAAGTAGCCGTATTTAGAATCAACATATCCAATGAAGTATGGTCTGGCAGCGAATTGCATTGTAGCATTTACGTTGCCGCCGACTTGTGTTAAGTCGTCATAGATTGGAATTATGTTGGTTATTTTGAATCCGGCTTTTTGTTCTCCATGCTGTAGCAGGCAGTAGAAATGTTTATATTTCTGCCTGAGTCATGGAGCTGTTCTAGTAGTGGTATGGTACTATGAGTATGGTATGGTATGCTATGGTATGGTACTATGAGCCCTGGATGCTGAAAGTGTAGCTTACCCTTGTCACCTGTAACTGTTCCGACCGAACTGTGTTTCATGATTTGTTAGGTAGTGCATGAATGTGCAGTTGAATGTTAATGTTCGAATACCCGCTGTGTCGGCATGCGTGGCTTTAGTGTCGCCTGGTGTAACTAGGCCACTACCTACTGCTGCTGGTCCAACAGCTGGTTTGCCAGCGTCGCTGTTGTTATCCATGTTGACTGATTCTGTGTCTGAATTGTTGTGTATTACTTCGTCTGCTTTAGCTCGTTTATGCTCGGCGTCTAGCTGTTTGGCTTCTGCTTTTCTCTTTTGTCCTGTTCTCAACATTGAATCACTAGCATAATTTGTGACTTTATCGGCTGCTGCTTTTATGTGTATAATACTTGAAATAGCTGTTCCCAATGTTGAATCCGTTTTGCCTAAACAATCTATAAGTGCTTCGTCTGCTGCTTGTGTAGTAATAGTTTCATCTCCATAAGCTAAGTCGTGTATCCGGCAACACTCGTCTACCTGTCCTACCGCTGGCTGTTCAAAGTCTATTGTAAACGCATACTTACCTCTCATCATTTTGCCGATGATCTCATTTATTGCACGTATTTGTTGCATTTTGGTGTTGTCGATGTGAAATCGCCGTCTTAACTGAGCTCCTGCTCTGTGCACCGTCTTATATACCTCCTAGTTGTCTCTCATTGGTTGATGTAAGCTTGGTTGTGATTGGTTACTGTGTTTGTTATCTTTGCTGTGATTGGTCTGTCAATCATTTTTGTGAATATTTAATGAGTTTTGATTGACAGCTAATTTGCATGTGTAGCGTGTTTTAATTCGCTTAACTTGCACATATTTCTACTTGGAGAACAGTGACGCCGCTCAGACGTGTAGGTTGATGTCAACCATCTAGCACTGCATAACCACACAGCATAGATGCATAGTATCAATGCTAGTGGTGATTGCTGCTATGCAGCAATGCAGTGGTGTTATGCAGTGGTTGGCATCTATGCTGTGTGGTTATGCAGTGCTAGACGGTTGACATCAACCTAGCACTGCATAACCACACAGCATAGATGCATAGCATCAATTCTAGTGGTTAATGTGCCTTTAATCCATCCATCCTAATACATCTCTTTCTTTCTAATAAATCAATAAACAGCATAATCATACTACACATTACTACTTAGCAGTTATTTCTAGCATTTTCCATCAAACTATTCTCAATTCTACTTCTATCAACTACATTGTACATTCCATTCATGTTCACATAGTCACTGAATGTCTGCTCTTGCAAGTACAATAGTCATTTCTCTTCCTCTGCGAGCAACAGATCATCATCATCCACTTCACTCTCACTTCCCGGAAGTTCCTCTCTACATTCCAGCGTCAGCTTGCGTGCCTTCTTCGGTGGCAACAGCGAAGTATTGAGAAAGTCATTTAACTCCTCGTCATCGATGCTCGTCCAGCGTCGCACACACGAACGGCTGAAAGATTGACTGCCAAATCGCTGGATTCAGCGGCTTCTTAGCCATCTTCAGGAATGGCGCCAGTTTCCCCAGCACGTATCTGTGCATTCTTATTTTGAATGCTTCGCGATCGATGTGGCTCCCATCCTTATAAAATGGGTAGTTTGACGTGATGATGAATGGTATTCGAGGCACAATCGCAGCTGCCCGGTTTGTTCTTAGCGATGACCTCCCACACATCTTGGATAAACGGCGCATATTGGATGCCGTGGTGTTTTAACCAGTAGTGGAACAGCTTGAGCGACACATCTATCCCCAGGTACTTGAGATCCTGGGTAAACTTCATCCAGTCCATTTTTCTGTACCTCTTCGATTCCTTGCACACACTCCATAGTGCGATCCATGGCGAACGCCTTCTGGAGCATGACATCGAACTGGGGATAAGTGAGAGCGTTCTCGAAATTTTCCGTGTTTGCGTGCCGGCGATCAGTGACTCGCGACTGTTGTGCCCGTGTTTGTGTATTTGCCATTTAAGGTAGGTGTAGAGAGACATCGCTCGGCCGCTCTTCAGAATGATCATCTCGGGCCTTTTCAATTCCTCGTCGTCACCGTGGAACAGGCGCTTGCGACCACCCATATTGGCTGCGACTTCTTTCGGCACGTATGGCATGCTCACCCATTCCGTGAATTGCTTCATGATGCTACCAACGCATTGTCGCCAGGTCTGCCGCGGTCTCTGTGACAGATAATTGGCCCACGAAGCCGGATACTTCGTGATCTGCGTTGCCGGTATGTTGCCCACAGCTGTCGTTAGCGCTCAGTGCTGAGACGTTACGTTGCCCCATAGCGAGTCGGTTCTGGGTTGACTGCCTCCGTTGTACGTCAGGTGGAAGTGGTGATACTCGTTCCAGGGACGTTACAATCTGACGGGCCGTGGTAGACCACGTGGACGTCCCGTCGCTCGATGAACCTCAGCAGTTTCTGGGATGTACTGTACACAGTAATTCCGGTTTCACCAGCATCTGATGTGTTGGATACGATTTTCATTGCCGAACCAGGAGTGTGTAGAATTCAGAATATTCGTGTTCATTATAGAGCTGGTTGTACACAGCGTGATGGCCGTCTGGCGCGATGTCGCTCAGGCCATTGCTTGGTATTTGTACCGTGAATTTGTTATCTTTCTGAATTTTCTCTGATCTGTCTCAATTGGAACATAGTCGTACATAGCGAATGCTCTTTGATCATTGGTTATGTAGTGTTGAAATGTCCTGTTGAAATGTAGTGTTCGTATTCCCGCTGTGTCCGCGTGATTAGCTTTAGTGTTTGGCATACGAAATCATCGTGCCTTCATAGATCCCACCGTCCATCCAGTTCATGTGCATGTTGTTGAACCAGTACGGGTTTTCATTCATCCACTTGTATGACCACGTCTGTTCAGGATAGATGAAATTTAGCTTGTCCATAGGGACATGAGATTATCCAGTGGCTCACTCCTGTGATCTTGGTCTGCTGCTAACCCCAATTGCCTCTCTACCCATTGCCGGGGAACTGTCTGCTCTGTTTTTACTGGATGTAGTTACCTCTCCTCTCTAGTCCACGGGATGTTTTTGGTCATGTTTGTGTTAGGCAGTGCCGTTGTACGAATGTTTTCCATACCAAAGAACCATACTTTGAATCCACATACCCCAGGAAGTATGGTCGTTGTGTGAACTGCACAGTTGTTCCCACTTGGGTTAGTCCGTCGTACACTGGTACGATGTTACTGAGTTTGAACCCACAGCTCGCTACTTGCCAGGAGGTTGCTGGCATTAGGTGTGTTTCTATTTCTGCTCTAGTCATACTCGAGTTTAGATACTGATACGGCACTGTTAGCGATGAATGATTCATTGTTATCTTTCCGAATTTGCTAGTATATGATCTGTCTCATCACCCATACTGTAGATCAGCGTGTTTATCTGGTCGTTTTCAAGTTTCGTGAACAGCCCTGACGCTAAACCGTTCGAATCTTCTGATCCGTTTCAGCCATTCTTCTGGATTCCTACAATCCATTGGCTGCAGTGGTGTTATCTGATACGATGGATTTACAGCCATCTTCTTGACACCATGTACTGATTTCTGTTCAGCAAATAACAGGCACAGGTTCAGACATTGTTTATTTCCCACCTCTTTCCACGGTGTCGCATCTCGCATTGTCTCCGCAATATATCTAATAATAATGCTCATGCCACATAAACTGCATGCAAATGACCTAGCAGTCATCGTGCTCATAACAAATTAAACATTTCATATAAAATAGTAACGTGGGATTAGGCTGAAAAGGAAAGTCGAACATATTAGTTAATTACGTACATAACACAACAATGTGCTGCAAGCAGTTAAAAAAAGCATGACCAAACAAAATAAATTCAATGAACTGAAACGTGATAGTGCAGTATATAATGCGCAGTATTTAATCTCGACTATTTTTCCAATGTACCACTCTTCTCGGTTGTCATCAGCATTGACGAAACGATGCTTCACCCGGCGATGGACAAGTACATTCAAGTTTTGCGTTGTCATCTGTGCAGCACTCTCGAGAAGGATGTTAGTGTTGTTGGTTAACTCCTCCACAGTTAACGGAATACGCTTCCCTTGTAAGACCTTGGTGAAGGAGTAGCAATCTTTTGTGGGCGCTTTCTGGTCCAGGACAGCCTTGCGAAATCTCAGTTGTGACTTCAGTGCTTGTATATTATCTGCAGTGCTTGTGTGTGATATAACTTGGTTGTCCATTTCCTCCCTGGATTGCCATAATTGCCAAACGTCACAATGTTACTGGTGTGCTTTTTTTTCAACTTCATCTTTTTCTGTGCTGCCACTTCCCTTTCCTTCATTTTCCTGTTGATGTCTGCACTCGTGCTCTTTTCAATTTCCTCTACACTCTCTGAATTGGTCTCTGAGATGTTGTGTGGAGTGCCTGGCCTTTCTGTTTTTGTGATGTCTTTGGGTTGATCAATTCTATGATCTTGTTTTGAGAGAACATGATGTAGGATTCACTAATTTCACTTGCAAGTGTGCTTATGTTTGGTTTCTGCTTGATGAGATGATCTAGCAGGCCAAAGACACTCTCTGCGTACTTGCTGCTCTTCGGAACACTGATATTTCTGTCGGAGAGAGCTGGATCAGTGACGTCTACATTGCATGGGTTCCTCCAGGTAGATGGCCCTTGAAGAATCTCTGACATAGCACAGCTGTGGCTGGAAATATGACCCTGAGGAAGACTTCAGTAGTTGCATCATAGTCCTGCTCTTCAATCAGGTGGTCATATACACAGTCATGCTTGACCTGGGCGTCTTCCCCAAAGGGCAAATATCTGCCTTGCATGAATTCCTGAATGTTGTCATTGACACTGTTGCAGAAGGTAAGGAGATCTTCAAACTTTGAGTTCATATCCAAGATATGTACGTCCTTCTCAGTCATCGACCATAGTGGTTGAGTCACCAGCCTCACCAGCCTTCCGATCAGTCCCAGAGCTTTGCAGGAAGCCAACAGTTCTGGTTCTTGTAAGTCACTCACTATTGACTTTGTCAACTTGTTGCCCAAACTGTTGTACAAAATGCAGCATCTGTTCGTGGAGGAAGAATGCACCAGCTGCATTGTCAAAAAGATGGAGAAAGGAACAAGGATTGGCTTCATGAACGCTATGAAGTGGCCATAGACACCCTCTTCTCATCAGTTCCAGTTGCAAACGATTTACAAGTCTGAATTAAACTGGTTCATTCATCTTGTGACCATGCCATTCCTCTTCCACAGGTGTGTCCAGGAGTCCTTTTTCAACTTCAGCAATTGCCTTCTCCGCAGTTTCTGTAATATGGATCAAGGCATACAGACCACACAGGCCTTCACATTAAGCTTTTGTAAGAAGTCGCCCATTTGGGCCAGTAGATGTTGAAAATTACTGGCCCCCTAAAAACTGACCCGAAATTTTTTTTATTGGTTTAAAAAAACACTATTTTTTGCAATACACCGCATTACAAGTCGAAGGATGCGAGTTTGGCTGCTATTTATTTTGCCGTTGGTGATTTACTTTCATGCTTTCAGTCAGTATACCATTTGGTTTGAACATTGCCCTAGCCAAATCTGTGAAGTGGTCCCCGATTGTCACCGGAAGGTTATGCTTGGCGACAAAGTAGGCAAACATCACTTCCGCTCGGGTGACCTCATTAGCAGCGTCGCTACAGTTAGCCTGCAGCTTGAAAAACGCTCTCACGGTTGCCCCTTCCTCGTGCTTTTTAAGATTGGCTTTGTGCAGGTTCGACTTGATGTGTTCATTTACGTCATACAGGCCTGAGGCGGTTACTTTGACATCGCGTGAACACAAACTGCATCTAGCATACTGTTTGCCTGCTTTGCTTGGCACAGTCATTCCGCCAAACTTCTCCAACCACTCGTTTTGGAACTTTCCAGTGCACTTTCGCCTTTTTGCAGGAGGAGTCATCTTGAAATGTGATAAAATTGGGAAGTTTGAACAGGTGCATTTTCATTGGCCAATCGGTCGACTTCCAGTCGAGTGCGCCATCTATTGTGCACTACAATGAACTAAAACACCGACTAACAATAAACGGTTATTTCATTAAATCAAATGTTATTGTTTTTTTCATCTGATACGAATTGAAATCCGTATCAAAATAGAGCATACCATATTACTCCAAAAATCGCCAAAATCCGTATCGGATACGGGTAACCCGTACCAT
Organism: Lamellibrachia luymesi; assembly: GCA_009193005.1. Classification (NCBI taxonomy): domain Eukaryota; kingdom Metazoa; phylum Annelida; class Polychaeta; order Sabellida; family Siboglinidae; genus Lamellibrachia; species Lamellibrachia luymesi. The sequence goes on from SDWI01002561.1 coordinate 20,775, forward strand.
GTGGACGGTCCGCCAACAGTCCGTGAACCAGTCGGTTTATATGAAATCTCTACGTCGAAGGCGTATCGCAGTAGCCGATACATATCACGCAGAAGAAAATGCTGCTGTATACCGGTATTATACTTGTAACACGGCGCAACCTTAGTAAAATATTGGCTTTTTCAATTCACAAAAAGTCTGCACGTCATCGCTAGTAGCGATGTCATGCGGACTATTTTGTGAGGCTCGTGCACATAAAAACAAGATGGCAACTATACGAAGCGACAACACAAAATCAGATGATATGAAGATTGTGTTTAGTTGTAGGGCCATAGTGGATGGCAAGGACAAGCGATGCAAACCATGATCTGTGGCTGTGACTAATGGGATAAAAATTATTTGAAACTATGTTGGCCCGCCGGGCCAGTAAAATATGGAAACTTGTGGCCCAAACTGGCCCGACTGCCCCAAAAAAGGTGCTGAGCCAGCGGGCCAGTGTTCATGTCGAGGCTGCCTCAGAAGAAGTTGGCGAGGTGGCTTATTGATTTCCTTTCTTCCTCAGGCATCGCCTCATAATGACTGTGGGCATGATGGTTTCTTTATATTATGTGAGCAGTGTGTTGAATATTTCCTCAGTTGCATCCCTGTCTGACAATGTGCTGCAGTATCACTTTAGATATCTCATCAGTTGACTGTTGACATGTATAGTCAATGTCGATCCGGATTTCTTTGAACGTGGTCAATGTGTCTGTAGCAGACTTCGATGTGATGTCCCTCATGCTTAACACCCACAACTTCCCACTACTGTCGCTAGCTTCATAGCCCAGGTATTTCTCTCCCTTCATGCTTGTTTCGTCTGTCAGTAGGCAGGTGTCTTGTTCTTATGTGAATACTTCACCCACTTGTTGTTGTGCTAGGTGGAGGTGTTGCAGGTTCATACCAATCACAGTACTTGGCACTCTGTCACATTGTTTGCCGGTCATGTTTAGTACAGATTCAATCACTGGACCAATTTTGGAGACACATTATGATTCAGAAGTTCATACATACACTTTTGGCATTCGCTTCTGTAACAACGTGAATGTTCATCATAGAGATTAACAGTGTCAGTGTCATCGCTTAGTAGACTTTACAGCCAATCAATGGACGTTCGAAGATCCTTGTTTTCCTTTTTCACTTGTGACAACTTCTCCTGAAGAACACGATGTGTGTTCTCAGTGCAACGTTGGGATGCAGGTGTCGCTTCACTTCTTTCCTGATCAAGTTTGGCTACCTTACTTCTGTAATATTTTTCCCTTGCCGCTGTACGTTTGACTCCTTTCTGTAACTCATCGATCTTCTATTGCTTTGCTGTAAGGTTGTCTTCAAACGTCTCGGCCAGTTGTATTATTTCCTGGGAATGTGTTTCCAGCTTTTGTGATGCTAATTCATATTTCATCTGCAGTTGTGATAACTGTTGTTGAGCCTCCTTCAGTTCTGATGCAAGGTCGGACGAAACCGTCTTGTACTTGTCAACCTCTTCAGTCACGATAACTCTGGATTTATCAGCTTTACTTGAGAGACTGGGTTGTGACGACATGTGCTGTAGGAAGAATATATTCCTCTTCTAGGTAGGACTCAAGTTGAGCCTTTGATTCGGGGCGATGAAATTTCTTCAGTGTCTTCAATCTGTTGATGCATCTGAAGTACGAATGCTTGACAAACTAGGAGATGAAGATGAGGTTGATGGTAACTGTTCACATATTTCGACTACTGCATCTATAGCTGCAGCCTTGCCAGATTTAATCACCTTGTCACCTTGTGCCGTCGAGTCGTGTCCGACCCCTGGCGACAGCCGCGGTAGCTCCTCTCCATTCCACTCGCTCTCTGGCGTCCCGTCTCATAATGTTAATAGAGGGGCCCTTTACGTCTTTGATAGTGTCTAGCCATTTTGTTCTTGGTCTCCCTCGCCTTCTTTTCCCTCTCATTCCCCCAAGCATCACATCATTCTCCATTCCACGTTCTTTTCTCACCACATGTCCAAAATAGCTTAATGCCGCCTTTATCACCCTTGATTCCAGTGTCCATTTTGGTTTGACGTTTTCGAGCACCCATACGTTTGTTTTTCTCTCCATCCATGACACTCATCACTCGTCTACAGCACCACAGCTCAAATGCGTCAATTTTCTTCCTCTCGGTTTTTCTCATCGTCCAAGTCTCCGCTCCATACAATACAATTGGGAATACCAAAGATTTAATAAACACATCTAAAAGTTGTGTAATCTTCATTGCTGCACAATTTAGAGGAAGCTGACCTGTCTTATAGTGTAACAATATCTGTTGAAGTTTGTGACAATTGAGACTATCCTGTGTAATAACAATGCAGTGTTTCCAAATGTTCGAATATTTTCAATGTAACATAATTCCGTTACATATGTGCATTTCAATATCAAGGACACATCATATCTTACATATTTTATGTTTTCTCTTATTAGAATTAATTTATGTTGTTTATGTTTTTTCAAACTACAGACATTGAGCTCGCTTTTGATATGTTCTAAAGATTTTTTTTAAATATATGAATATTTTTTGAGGTCTTAATATTTTCTTGCAGCGTGTTCCACAATTTCATGCCATATAATATGATACAATTAGCTTTTTGTGTCGTTCTAGCAACTCTGTTAACTCTCTTGTCACAAGTTAAGGCATTGGTAAAGAGTTCTGCACTTCTGAAAAGCTGCTGTTTGCAGTAAAATTTGTCACATGGCAAGTGAAACTTAGTTTTAGTCGATAAACCCTGATGGGCACGGCTTCTTACAAATAAAATGGCTAACGTCATAAACAACTTCAAGCGTATTCAATTGGCACTGTTGCAGTTGGCAATCCACATCAATTAAACTATGATTGCACATGCCATACCTTGGCGAAGATTAAACACAGCTATGGTGCTGCATACCATGGCCACAGCTGTCAACTCGAAGTGCTTCTTTGCTGTCCCCTACTGCAGAGTGGCCAACAATGCTAGACGGCCAATTCCTACATAGTATCGTAAAATAACAACCACAAATGTATGCCATACTGCAAGAGTTCGTGCAATTTCTACTAAGTGCATGTGCCACTTATTTACTACAAAACCTGGCATTTCCATCTGTGCATACATATTAAACTGCATTTTCTTCAACATCCTGCATATCCTAGTTATTGACGTTAATAGCGCTCATTTCAGTCTACCCATTACACATCGCCGTCACATGGATTACATCATCATATAGTATATGGCATATGACTGTGTCTCTAGACTGAAGCAAAACATTGTACAAACACTGACCTCACTACCAAACAAACCACAGTCGCACTTGCTAGGCCATGTACGATATATAGTATATTCATTGAACTGTCAGAGTAGACTTAGTACAGTTCAGTGACTGGACATGAAGTTTTGAAGGGATTTCATATCTTACCATATAACGGTGGCTAATTCGAAGCCATGTCAGATCGTGTTCTGTTCATCGCATAAGCGAGCGTACCGTTATAATACCAGATATTTTATAATTATAATATCAATAGAGCTGACCATTCGCAACCTGCTAACGTAATATTACGAATGCCATTCTAGCAGAATATTGCACACTCCAGATACTAATCCTGTCAGTTTGACACATTACTCAAGACATCTCAATCAGCGCTAACATGAATAGAAGTTGCTGCTTATGAAGCCAATGCTACATCCACTGTATGACTAACTATACCTAGCTGTGCTGCATGGAGCACCTGGTTACATCTATATATCTGTTTGTCCTGACCTGCCTCATGCCAGCTGGTTCGCCAGTGCTCAGCATGAGAACAGGCTTTGCCTGTGATTTCTTCTCGTGAAATGCCACAGCGAGCAGATTTCCCTGGCGGAAGAACTGTGACTCCCCAACTCCCAGCTTGCTTGGCAGCTCAGACCTTTCGAGTTGCCTTGCACAGTTCCAGTGAGTAGAGTTGCCTTCATATCAAGTATTTTCGCGAGCATCGGTTTCGTATAGAAATTGTCTGTAAACAAATGATGTCCCTTGTCCAGAAGGTTTGCCTTCTCCAACAGCATCATCACCATCACCGCATGGGCCTGGCTGTGTTCAGTATACAGTGGGAAGTCCTTCCCTGCATACAGCTCAATGTGCAGAACATAGCCAGTGGTTGCATCACACAGCTCAAACTTCTTGATTCCAAAGCGGCTGTGACGTTCGTTCGGCATATACTGCAGGTAAACCACGCGGTTTTTCATACCCACCATACGATCGATAGGTACTGTGGTGGAATAAAATGCCTCTTGAAAGTAGCATTCACTGCATTGAGTACTGGGCGAACTTTATTCCACAGATCAAAGAATCGTGGCTATATTTTGCAGAAGACAAAAGGCATAATGTAGAAAGTTTGTATTTTTATTAAGCCCAAAATTCCTCATAATCAATACATAAATGTTGTGACGTAACCTATACAATTCTAAATCTAATAAACAAAATAACAGCAAAGATGGGCGAAGCCAACCACTGGTAGGTAGAGGAACCCACGCTTCACATCATAGTAGTAGAGTAGAAAGATAGGCAACTGTTCGGAGAGTACTTAACGCAACACAGGGCCATACAACTGGGCAAATGCTGCATCGCTGTCTTGTCCCCAGGTCGACACAGGTTCCACTGCATGGCAACCTTCCCCTGTAGGTTTCAAAACATTTCAGGTGCCTTCTCAGTTTACCAGTCACAGGGTGAGTTCGATCTGAGAAACATTCAGCTCACATTTTCATATATGGATGTAAGAAATATTGATATTACTCTGATCTTTTGGTCCTTGTATATTTGGACTGCATAATTTCCGTTCCATATCGGACACGGCGCCGCCCCATCATGCTTATTCACTACAGCCTTCGCGATCTGGCTGGCTGGACTAAGACACAAATGTTATGTTACTTAGTCAAAGTTGATACACGCAGCAGTAATTGTGGTGATCCTGAAACATAAAAAGTGGCACAGTAGTTATCCTCTTATAAATGTCTAGATGTATTGAATTACCGGAAAAAATTTTCTTTGGCCTAGTCATTGATGGCCTTGGAGATCCTGGCAGCAACGGCTCCACCTGGGGACAGGAGGCTGCAGGTGCCCATGAGCTCCAGTCGTGAATGTGTGTGCCACCTGCTTCACGGTAGCTTTGCAAGTAATGTTGGTGTTTCTGACACTACACCACCATATGGTAGATTTCACTACAGCAACAACAACATGGTTGTATTATTTTTAGTAAACGACGTAGCGATGTATATCAGGAACACAAACAAGCAATATGCAATTATTTAAAATAACTACGTGCCCATTCTCGCCATACAATATTTATTAGCTGGTACAATTACGGTAAAATATGAATACAAGAAGTACAATAACTTACATTTTTGGTAAAATTATTATAAGTTTATATAATTACGGGTTTTGTGCCCTCGTGTCAGCCACTTGAATCTACAAAAAATTTTGATAAATTGTTTACTGTTATATTATTGCAACTAATTCATCCAATATTACCTTTGGTGCACAATATTACCTTTGGTGCACAATATTACCTTTGGTGCACAATTGCAGCACCTCCATTGAGGCAGCGAGGTCAACGGAACCCTTGATAAATGTATGCCATAATTATGATGATATATTAAGAAATATAATAGATCCCATACTTAGGTTGCAAACCATATATTATATGTTAACAATAAGTTAAATTTAACAACTAGAATAGCTTAATATATTACTATTTGTATACATACATTATATTTTCAAACAATGATTCGTTCGTAGAAGCGAAAAACCCAGCGCCTTGCCTCAAGACAGTTTTTTGGGTAGGGGCCTACTCGTATTATTTTTCACATGTAACTCATCTGGCCTGTATTGTCATTGAAGATATGTTTGTCCATAATATGAACACGCACGATTTGTAAACAACGGAGACACGCGGAAGACTCGCGATTCATGGCGGGAAAGCAGAATCACGATCAAAAAAAAAAAATCTTTTATAAACTATTACACTCTTATAGTCGTACTTTCACAAACAATTCAAATATCATACTTTCGCAGTTGTAAGTGAACCCAGTGATGAGTTCTCGATATTCCCCTCTTTATAAAACTGGGTGGCAGCTACGATTCTGACCAATCAGTAGTGCCTTTTGTGGCTTCCGGTGCACCTAACCAGGGCTTGACATTAACGTTTTTGGCCAATTGCCCTCTTGGCAAGTGACTCTGACATTCTACTTACCCGACTAAATTTTTTTACTTGCCATGAAATCATGGATGAAATAAATGTGTTACCATGTGTTTGTGCACAAAACCTATGTGGTTCCACCAAATCTTTAGTATAGCAACCATAAAACCAATGCAGATCAATAACATAAATTCTGCAGTCCCTGCTCAGCAAATAGCAAAGTCCCAGACGCATTTAGCTGTATATATTGACTGTTTAGGGAGTACAATGTGCTACTGCCATTAACCGCTGGAGTTGTATTGTAGCCAGTGAGGACCTCTAAACGCTTTTAACACACTTCATCTTTGAGAATCCCAGCTCACACACAGCTGGGTTAGCTGACAGCACGAGGTAGATCTCCATCAGGTGGCTCAGCGCAGCAAATCGTTCCCGGAAAATGGGATTGCGCAGAATCAGGCACAAGAGGTCTCGCATAGATTTGTTATAGTGCTGCCCCCTGGAAACAACGACCGAAACTTACACCTTGCACAAAACCAGCATTGTACTTTCGGTGCAGACTTCATGCCCATACATTTAAAATGTGTCCACTGTAAACAGCTGTCACATGCGATTGATCTATTGTCCTCATCGATGATGTGTTCCGTGCATACGCCACAGTAGAACACAGGGATCGGCTCTGGCTTCTTGGATGACGCACTGGAGCATTGCCCAAGCAGGCGGTTTGCAACACTTCCTCAGGCTGAACATCAACACGTTGTCGTCAAGCGCAGCTGATGTCCCAATCATGCGCGTCACTTTTTCTGCTGTGATGGCGCAGACACCCCGAACTGCAGAGTCGGCTAATTCTGTATCCACGAACCAGGACAGCATCACTGAAGACAGAATAATAAACGTGAAATAATAAAGAACAATAACTTTTTATTTAGGACTAGTTTTTTATAAAGTGCTGCATATCTGGAAAAAAAGAAATATGGTCGCCTATGCCGTCTTTTTGTTACTCTTCGATGTTTTCTGTAAGAAATGGTATGACGAGTCAGCTGGTTGTCATGTCACTACAGCGATATTAAGTTTTAATAGTAATATCTGGAGAAATGAAATGCATAAACACAGAATTTATGAAAATTTATAGGGCTGCATCAAATTCCACGCATCTGTCTACGTGCAAAGATGTGGCGGCACGGCAAGTGGAACGAACAATGGAATGTACAAGTGTATAACGACTTGGTCATAGTCAGTGGTCCGTCCGACGACTGCACTGGCACTCCGTCTGCTGGTAACTGGCAATCTGTGGCAGGACAAGGTCAAACGCATGTGGGGTCAAGAGTGCCTGGTACTGTCGGTCATCATCTGTCACGTTGACTTGCTGACTCTGGCGATGATGCCGGAGTGGTCGCGCTCATCACGCAGGACACGCAAGACACAGAAGAAGTCCGAGAAGAAACTGTCGAGAGACGTAAACCGCAAACACATGCTCTTGATCTTTCCGTTAAGGCTTTCGAGGCGGTTATTCGTTTGTTCGCTCAAGCGTGAAATGTGTCGCCTGAACCATGACACCCATTCATGCTTGATCGGTAGGTAGCCAGTTGCGCTATAATTAGGCCATCGCAACAGGAACAACCATCTCCTGCAGCAAAATGCACTGCTCGTCGAACTGTTACTCACAACGAGTAGCAGCCATTGCATTGAACATGCCGAGCAGAGCATCACGTTGGTCAGCACGTATCCCCATTTTGTCCAACATGACTGTTTCATCTGTGTTTACTCGTGTTATCTACAGTATAAAAGGCAACTTGTGGGAACAGAAACACCACAGCGGTTATTTTATTTAAGCCGTCATTGCAGTGTGTCGTCGCAGATAGTCTACGCTGCAAATATCGCTAGATCAACTATTGCTACAATAACCTCCCTCGAGAAGCTTGAGTGTATGTGGAACCATCCAACATTTGATCTCACTGATTCAGTCACGAAGTCTTTGAATAGCGCGATCCCGTCGTCATGTATGTGGAGGTAGTAGGATGTGTATTATACTTACTGAATTGACAACATATTGACAACATAACCATGATCTTCGCATTGGCATTGGCTACCTAAGGAGACGCCAAAGACGCAGTTCAGGCGACACGCAGCTGTAGCGGTGACGTCCCAGTCCTTCTTGCAGCTCACTTGCCGCTACCTCGAGCGAGTGCAGCCACAAGTTGAGTCGCAGGGGCCCCATGCTAGCCATGGTTGAAGTTCGCAGGTCCTGAAAATGCCTCTTATTTATGATATTATATAGCGCCTCAAACATCAAGGGATATGTTATTGAAAGAAACTGTAATTGTTCATAGGAAAATATCGTGTTTGGTATTTTTTAGGATGGTCAAACATAATACACGTTGACATGTCATCATTCCACCAAGCCGTGATACGTAGTTGTACTTTTGGTTTGGTAATTATTTGTACAAACGTAATACACGTTGACATGTCATCATTCCTCCAAGCCGTGATACGTAGTTTTACTCCTGGTTTGGTAATTTGGAGTGTTGCAGCAGGGAATGCAAGGGAGAAGATGGTGCACTCTGTCATGTCTTTGTCGGTCATGATTACCTCGGTACATGGCTTCATTGTGAGCTTTGAACGCCTGCAACATGTCAATATCAGCTGTTCGTCTACACATGCAGGTTATTAATTATAGTCTAATTGTAGTATAAATGCAGTCAAATCTCACTTGACGGTCACCTCATCAATGCAGCTACCTCGCTATTAAGGTTACCTTTGATCAGTCCCAAATTATTTCCGATCAGTAAAGGATAGGAAATAAGTCCAACTAATGTAGTCACCTCACTGTTCAGGTCCATTTGGCCCAGTCATTTTATCTGTAATAATATTAGGACAATATGCATTAATGCTGTAAGCCCCATTTAAACATGTAAAAAAACTGCTCAACTTTACAAACATACCTTCAACATATGGGTGAGGGCGGCAGCTGTCTCTGTGGAGATCAAGTAGACGCTGACGACCTGGGAATGCCCATTTCTGTCATTGCCAAGCATCAGGAACAGGGGCATTCCCAGATCCGTCGACCATTAACAGGAAACTTCTTGTACCCGTTCCTCATTTGGTAATCCTGGAAGAAGAGCCCTGCGAAGACACCCTCCTTGTCATGAAATACAACAGACCCTAAAACATGTCATGAAATACCTCCATGACAGACCCTAAAACAAACATTAATTTAAAACACATTAGGATGGCTTTGTCCATCATATAAGAAATAATTTCTTCCGGAAGTAAAAACAACCTTGAGGGACAAAGACATTTAAAAGTAGAAATATGTACATCTATGTAAATACGCATACAACATCAGCCTTCTCAATCAGTGAATTAGGTATATTAGGTATAACATAGATGGCCTGGAAAATATATATATATATATATATATACATGAGCGATGTATCCTATTTTATACGCACATTACTTGAAATGTTTTTTTTTTCAAACTGCACGCACAGTTACGTAAATATGGTAGTCAAGTGCTGAAAGAATGTAGGTGTAGTGCATAAAATTAACAACAAAATAACACTAGGATTATATCGCACAACATAATAATAATATCAAACCAGACGTGTACCCTCCATGCCTTTTAGACAAATGACCACTTCGGTGAGATCGTTTCCATTTCCACTTTGCATCCTTGCTTTTATGTTGCTGACATCTCGCAGCATGACAACCTTGCCTGGCGTCTCGTGCATGTATATCTGTAGCAACTTCTTGCTGACATCTCGCAGCGAGACAACCTTGCCTGGCATCTCGTGCATGTATATCTGTAGCAACTTCTTGCTGACATCTCGCAGCGAGACAACCTTGCCTGTTGTCTCGTGCAAGTCCGTCTTGTTGCTCCCCAGCTTCAGTTTACCAGTGGCGATCCTCCTCATATTCCGATTTGACAGTTCTCTTGATGGAGTGTTTGCATTGTGTCGAAACCTTCGGCTGAGGTACATGCTGGAAGATTGTTGGTTCCGCTTCAGGCTTTAATGTTCTCTGTTGCTGACGTTTTAAAGGATCTTGATTAGTTCATGAAAATTTATCAACTTCAAAACACGACTCTTCAAAATAATTGAAAATGGGCTGAACAATGTCCAGCATATCGCAATTGTGAATCCATTGCTTCACCACTGTCTGTTTTTCCAGAGGAAATCGGAAAAAGACAACTCTATACCCAGCTGAATCATGTTTACATCTGAATGCTGCACAGTACAGCATTGTAAGAGTTTTTGCTGCATGTGAATCCAATGTAAAAGAAAATAAAACTGACTGCACATCTTGACCACATTAAAAATACACGCAATCAACACCGTCTATGTCACAGGCGTGTTGGGGGTTAAGGGGCTGCTCGCCACTTATTGGTAAAAATTGCAAACATTGATGATTTTGTCAGCCTCCTCGAAAACACTACCTTGATATTCTTCATTATAGTTGCAAATGGATAGTTTTTAAGCACTCTTGTAGGTGCAAAGGTCCAAACCAATGCCTTTGGTTTCACTTTAACATGCAGTCATGGATATGGTCATTTTAGTGTTTTTATTCTAGGAGAGCAAATTGCTCGCTTCAACATTATTTAGGGAAATTAGGAGGATTGTTTGTCGTTCTCCATCATTTTCTCATATTTCAAGGCCTGCATATATGGGCCACGACGAAGTGGACAGAGGCTCAAAATTGAATATAAAAAGTGGCCATTTATTTGTAAAATATAGTTTTAGCTAGTACTAAATAATAGACTAGTAACTAAGTAACAACAAAATAGGATCATCAGCCATTTTCCAGTTAAACTGCTTGGCAGTGATACATTCCCAGCAGATACTGCTCGTAATCTAGGTGTTGTCTTTGATAGTGACTTAAACTTTCAACAGCATATTTCTCATTTAATCATATGTGTGATCTCTGTCGAATTCGGCATCATATATCTGTATCTACTTTTAAAACAATATCAACTGCATTAATTATATTAGCTGCCTTGACTATTGTAATTCACTACTAAATAACATTGCTAAAAGTAGGTACCATCAGCCAAAATGCAATGAAGATTTATGACAGTGAAATTTATTGCAATGAATAGAAAATAAAAAAACATAAAAAAATGTCTATCTTAAAAATTAAGGAAATTACGGCCATTTTCATCTTTGTAAAATTTCGCGATTTGGCAACCTTTACGACAGACGATGTTTGACAGTGTGTCACGTATCTATTTAAACAGCAGTACATCTCCTAAATCACTCTCAACATGGCCTACTGTACATAGAGACTGTACCCAATTTTTTAAAACTGTTGCACACACCATATGGCTTTGGCATTCCTTAAAAAATGGCAAAATGTGCAATTATTACATTGGTTATAAAGTACTCGATTTACGCCATTTTATCCCCATATTTAGTGGGCTATAACATTTGAGCCATTCTACCTATCTTCAAGAAATTTTGACATGACTTAAAGGAAGTTACACTTAGGCTAATTGCTGTCCTGATGTTCAGAAAAAGATAGATTTTCCAAAAAACACAACTTTACCGCCAAACACCCGAAGTTGTCCCTTATTCAGTGATCACCAGTCACAATCCAAACATAAAAGTCAGCAAGAAAAAGAGTTCAGCAAGTTGTTATGTGCAAGTTGTGTCATGTACATTTTTGTGTCACAAATGTTACTGTGGATTTCATGAAGCAGTCAACTCCATTATGTTGTTGCACTGTTGATAGGTAGATCAGCAGTATTCTTCAACATAGTCTTGGTATGCCATTCTGATCTTTGGCAAACAGTCTGTTGTCCAAAGTCTTGCTGTACTGTTGGTTAGTTGCATGTTGAAGCCGTGGTAGAAAACAAAACAAGCTTCAACATAGACAAAAGCCATAGTTTTAATTTTTAAGAATGTTAGTGAAACGGTCCCCATGTGTTAATTGTCTGGATGCCCAGACTATGCAGCCTGGCTTCCTCTAAGGCCACCATGGCCGTCTCTTCGCCGTCCCACCGACTCTTCACTTGGTCCGCCACTGTTGCTTCGATGGTAGCTGTCCGTGCGGAGTGGTAGGATTCTGGGTGGGCAGCCCTGGAGTGGACTGCCAGGCCTTGTATACTGCGACACTGCTTCTCACAGTGCCGACATAGCCCGATGAGAGAGGGATGCGAGGTACTGGGCCGACCCTCGTGATATCATCACAGGGGGCTCCTCAGAGGAGGAACCCTGTAAATTTATGTCTTTCCATAACTGTTGTGATCTCAATAACGAACAGTGGCAGAACTTCACAATAAAAATATAGAGAAAGCATGTAACTGAGCGCTTTACAATGACATACATACAATCAGGGTTTTTGCTAAGTGTGGCTATAGCAGGGACCATGAACCCCAAAGCAGGGACCACTTATTATGCTCAGCCTGTGGCCAAGTCAGTACGTATCACAGACCACAGTTGATACATCAGGAACTTATATATAATGTAATTGTACCTGCATTTTAGGATGTAACATCAATGAACTATAAGCAGAAGAACAATGTGTGCACGAAAATAAAAAATATAATCACTTTAATTTCACTGAGTGATTTCGTCAGCCTGTGTTTAATTGTTGTATCCATTTTGTTATCATATGTTGTCACGGATACTGGTAACAACCTCTTGGTCCACTAGGAATGTAGTTACTATACTTTAAGAATAATACAGCCTTAAATTTTGACTTTTCTGACATTTTACGAATTTCAAAACCCAAAATGAGTATGTAGAACAAGTTATATAATAACCATTTTTGTAAGTTGTGCACATTCCTTTATTAGGTAAACAACATATTAAAATTTCAGA
>SDWI01002562.1:0-33597 GCA_009193005.1 Lamellibrachia luymesi
GACCATGGGTGGATATTCGTTGAGGTTTGAAAAGCTATAAGGTACTACTGCCGAGCACTTGAAGTGTATTGTCGATTACCTACATATGAGATGAATGATTACGATAAACTTAAGCATGCTTTGTTGGTTAAGTTTTCCCTGACCGAGGAAAATTTCAGGAAGACATTTTACAGCAGCAAGCAGGGTCCTGGCGAGACAGCTTCGCAACATTTAGCTCGATTGGAGAATTTCTTTGCTCAATGGATTAAGTTATCTGGGATCGATAATTCCTATGATAAGTTGAAAGAGCTTATTTTGCGAGATAAATTTCTTCATTCCTGTCCCCGTGATCAGGCACTTTTTATCCGAGAGCATACTCCCAAGGATATAAGTTCATTTAAGGAACTTGCAGAAGTATTTACTACTTCTCGTTCTGCCGTTGGGATTAGAGATCAGATTAAGATGACCCCAGTCCATAGACAGGCAGTACAGAGTAAGAATCGAGATCCGAGGCCATCCCCTTCTTTCTCACATCCTTTGCGTGAACCAGCAAGGTGCTATTTGTGTGACAAGGTGAGACACATAGCTAGAAATTGTCCCACGGGTAAACAACGACCTTCTTTGAATCCAAGACCATGTATTCCTAAGAACATTGCAGTGAATGCCTGTCTAGCTGTAGATAATCCCAATCATCAGTGTAGTAATCAGGCTATTCTAAAATGTGGATGTAGTTTCCCTGTCGTTGATAAAGTGCGTGATCACATTCCGTCTAATCTGCCGATTATGCAAGGATGTGTTGGAGAAACATCGGTAAGTATTCTAAGTGACACAGGGTGTAGCGGAATAGTTGTGAGACGTGATCTTGTTAGGGACAATCGAATCACGGGAGAGAAGCGAATCTTAGTAATGATAAATCGCTCTGTTATTACAGTACCCATAGCTAGATGTAAGATAGTTTCACCTATCTTCTCTGGAGAAGCAGAGGTATCATGTATCATTAATCCTATTTGTGACGTGATTATCGGGAACGTTCCAGGAGTACACCCTGAAGTATGATGAAAGGTTAAGACAGACAGAGATGAGGGTAATCCTTGTAAATCCTATCAAAGAGAAGGAAGTAACTTGCGCAGTTAGTTGTAACCAGAGCTGACGCAATGAGACACGAGCGAAAAATTAGTCCTGTTAAAGTTTCCGATGTGGGTAACGTTAATGTAACATCAGACTCTTTCAAGATAGCTCAAGGGGAAGATCCAATTTTGAAAGCTTTCTTTGATAAGGCAAAATAAACCCCAAGTAGTGATCCGATGAAGAACCCGTATTTCATGAAGGGAGGTATGTCGTATCGACGCTTTCAGAGAGAGAAAACATCTCAAGCACAAAAAGAAACCCAGGTCTAATAGAGGACATGTCAAACCGTTTGAAGATTGTGGATTTTAGAAAAATGAAGAAGCGGCAACTTCGAGTGTCATCGACAATGATAAGGATGATGTCACAATGGCAGACATTTCCAATAAAAGATCTGAAAATTGTTGTGACAATGAGGAATGCAGATCCAAAATCATGGAGACAACGAGTGATACAGATCGCACATTGAAGGTGGGGAAACTCTTTGATAGAAAAGGAAGCAAAGGATACGAGCAGTGTTGAAATCTGCAAAATGGTAACTTCTTTATATGCAGTGGATGTGTTAAATTGCACCGAGAAAGTGACAGAGAGCGAACTTGAAGATGGAGTGAGATCAGATTCATCTTCATTGTCCGACAGTAGTAGTTATTTTGATAACTCTGCTGACTTGGCCTCAATGCCAGATGCCGTGGACGAGGAACCGCTATTAGGAAAACCGGGAGAGACCATTAAGCAGGTATCCCTTCCTCCTGAACTTGCTTCTTCTCAAACTAAACAGCTGGTTGGTTTAATCGAAAAATTCAAAAAGATCTTTTCTGAAAACCAGAGAACGGTAAATCGAGGAAGCGTTAAGGTGGCTCCAGTTCAATTGATGCCTGTGATCGATTTTCTTTTTCATAAGGTCGCCACTGACTTCGTCGAAGTGTTATCTTGGATACACCAAAATTTGACTCCAAGAGTATGCCGGAGAATACTTTCCTGTAGCGTATGCCAGTAAGAAGTTACACCCTACTCAAGCGGCATATGTCATAGTGGAAAGATAATGTTTGGCAATTATCTGGGCCCTGGAAAAGTTTACGACTTACCTATATGGGCGGACATTCGTTATCCAAACTGACCATCAACCATTGGCTTCCCTAAGAACAACCCGATTAACCAATGCAAGGTTAATCCGATGGTCGTTGAAGTTACAACCGTATCAATTCAAAATTGAGGCCATTCCCGGCAAAGAAAATGTGGGCGCTGATGTTCTCAACAGAGCCATTAAGTAGGTTGACAGAATGACAGTTCGACTGATGACTTTTCATTCAGAATGTAAACGAACATTTACATGTTAGACAAATCATGAGACTAGACAATATATGATAAGGGATTGTTATTATGCGACTATCCCTATCGAAGGAAATATAACTTTCCAAATTGTTCAATGAAAAATGTAATGTTCGCTATATTGGGCTTTAGCTGTATCGCCTCGCTAAGTAGTATTTGTCTTTTATTGTTACGTATTAAACAACAATGTGATTACATTAGCATCGCTATTCTAAAATGTGGATATAGTTTCCCTGTCGTTGGTAATGTGTGTGATCACATTCCGTACAATCTGCCGATTATGCAAGGATGTGTTGGAGAAACCCCGGTCAGTATTCTACGGGGCTCAGGGTGTTGTGTTCGTTTCACATGTATGTGTATATTAGATGTGGATTATTATTTTTTTTGCTTTACAATCTAGTTCTTAAAAGCCCGGGTGTATGTCAAAGATCGGAGATCGCGTGAAGTTGTTAGCTTGTTTACTTTAGTCACCTTGCGATTTAAATTTTGGTGAGTAAGAGTCGTGCTAGTGGCGCCTAATAGCGACAGATGGCTAATGTAGAGATCGGAAATTTATTTGTTTCCAACTGATTAACAGATCAACGACATGTTATCGTGTTTGGTATCGTTGGAAAACTTTACTTTCACACACTTTCGGTTAACAGAGGGAGCTAAAGAAATGTTCAAAGTGGTTTTCTGGTAAAAATCTGGTAGTAGATGCATTTGTAGTGTATACCGTCGTAATGTGTGCACTGTACAGATTCCTATGATATAAATTTTGTGTAGGATATCATGTGATTTGAATGGTTGATACCGGGGTGTTTTAGTACAATTATTGCATAACTATTCACAAGTTAACTTGTAATTTGTATAGGCAACCAAGCCTTTCTGTGGTCTACAGGCTCTTGTATGCACCAACATGAGTGGTTAATCCGTTGTGAGACGACGGCTGCGATTGGTGATAGTGGAAGTATAAAATAGTTACGGGCGTTGAGACAGCAGAGGAACTCCAGCCATGTGACAGTCAGGTTGCATATAACAATTAAGAACGTACTTGGTTCCTCTCGGAATAACCCTACTCGCCCAACGGTTCGCGGACGTTGGAGGATGCGACGCACCGGCGGCAAAAGAGTCGCTGAGCCATAGCCGCTAACTTCCGCCGCCGTCCACCCTCGATAGCCTCTGCCAACTTGCCGTTGACAGCTACACTGCCAGCTGCCACGCAAGACAGCATTTGCCAAGCACACCGTATGCAAGACAACATTCGCCAAGCATGCCGTACATAAGACAGCTTTCGCCGAGCACGCCGTACTCAAGACAGCATTCGCCGATCACGCCGTACCAAAGACAACACTCGCCGAGCACGCCGTACGCATGACAGCCCTCGCCGAACACGCCGTACGCAAGACAGCCCTCGCCGAGCACGCTGAACGCAAGACAGCCCTCGCCGAACAAGCCGAACGCAAGACAGCACTCGCCGAGCACGCTGAACGCAAGACAGCACTCGCCGAACAAGCCGAACGCAAGACAGCACTCGCCGAACAAGCCGAACGCAAGACAGCACTCGCCGAGCACGCTGAACGCAAGACAGCACTCGCCGAACAAGCCGAACGCAAGACAGCACTCGCCGAACAAGCCGAACGCAAGACAGCACTCGCCGAGCACGCTGAACGCAAGACAGCACTCGCCGAACAAGCCGAACGCAAGTGAACACTCGCCGAGCACGCCGAACGCAAGTAAATACTCGATGAACACGCGTAATGCAAGACTGCACTCGCCGAGCACACCGTAACGGAAGACTACACTCGCCGAACACATAAATCTGTCTTGATATATGACTGTAAATCATTCTTGACGTGGGTTTATAATAATACTAGTTGTTCTATTGTGTCTTATTAAACGGGAAATCTTCTACCCTTTACCGTTGTTGTTGAATTAATGTAGTTAATACAAATACCCATTCTGAAACTAACGAGTACATGTCCATTGGCTCGTCGCATACTATCCAGCCAAATTTATATATGTGACAATGCATTTGTTTGAAAGACTACAACTGTGCGTTTTATGTAGTGTATTATCGTGTAGCGGTTTAGACGATTACAACAGTGCGCTCAATGTAGTGGACTATCGTGTAGCGGTTTAGACGATTACAACTGTGCGCTCAATGTAGTGGACTATCGTGTTTCGGTTTCTACGGCTACAACTGTGCGTTCTATGTAGTGGACTATCGTGTTTCGGTTTCTACGGCTACAACTGTGCGTTCTATGTAGTGGACTATCGTGTTGCGGTTTCAACGACTACACCAGTGCGATCTATGTAGCGGACCACCGTCCAGCTTTTTCAACAACTACAACTGTTCTTTCTATGTAGTGGACTATCGTGTTGCGATTTCAATGACTACACCTGTGCGTTCTATGTACAGGACTATAGTGTAGCGGTTCCAATGGCTACAACTGTGCATTCTATGTAGTGACTATCGTGTAGCGGTTTAGACGTCTACAATGTTGTGTTCTGTGTTAGGACTATCGTTTACGGGTTTCAACGACTACAACTGTGCGTTCATTGTAGTGGACTATCGTGTAGCTGTTTCAACGACTACAGCTGAGCGTTCTATGTAATGGACTGTCGTGTGGCGGTTTCATTGGCTACAACTGTGTGTTATGTGTAGTGTACTATCCAGTAGTGGTTTCAACGACTACAACTGTGCGTTCTTTGTAATGGACTATCATGTTGCGGTTTCAACGGGTATAACTTTGCGTTTGTGTAGTGGAAGTTTTTTATTTATCGATTTGTTTACCTCCCGAAAACAAGCGTATTTTCTGGTATGCATCGCCGGACGTATGTGTGATATCAGGCATGTCTTTCTTCAGATTTTTCTCCCCAGAGAGCATGTCGGCGTTACGGAATCTGTGCGGAAGAACACCATCTGGTGAGTTGATAGTCGCTGGTATTCTCGCCTCATCCTCGCCCTATGTCACTTGTGCAAATCTACAGACAGCGTATTGGTGGAATCTCCATTGGGAGACTGTACGACTACCAACAGTAGTGTGTCCCGTTCGGATTGGCAGCGCCGTTTGGAGCACGGTTATCGTTTACGTCGCCCTCACTGTCGAATGCAATAACGTTCCCAGTGCACCCGGGGCGTTTCTCTGGCCGCTTGCCTCCGCTGTTCCGAAGAACAGTTCCGGCACCGACAGGCGGCGTCAAGGTAGCTCGTTTGTAGTAATACACATGTTTCACCTTCCTCGCAAGGTGTGCGACCGCGTAAACCGCATGGGGTCGCCACTGCTCGTTGCGGATTGTTTAAGCTTTGCTTCGACTGGAGCTGCGCGCGCAGTCTCTCTTGGCGCTTGCACATTGACTTCGTGGCATGGTCGATTTTAAAGACGGTTATTCTGCAAGCAAAGTCACGGCATACGTCGTAGAGGCGCACGCGCTTTTCGATGTTGATCGCACGGAAGTGACGTATCGACAGCGGACTGAACAGTTTGTCGCTGATGTTCTCGGTCACGAAGATAGGAAGAAATAAGACACGCTCTGCCATGTCTAGTGTTCTGTCAATAACTCAGGACAGCGGAACAACTATTAATTACATATGACGTATTAAATTATGACATAACGTAAGCGAGATCGTGATTTCGGTGTATCGGTATTGATGTGTATTGGTGTGTCTCGTACCTTTTTCTGTGGCGACCAACGTCTCCCTAGATCCTAGTCCTTTTTGAAAATTGCTGAAGTTTCAGCTGGGTCCCATACAACGAAGAGTACGTCGAGATATGTCACACTTATTATCGCATTTGACGTAAGTCTTCAGTTGGGATAGCACGCGATATATATCACATCGACATCCAACATCAAGCCAGGCGACAGTCGTTGAAGTAAATGTCATACGTCCAGCGAGCTGGACACACGGACCGACACTCTCTCTCGCCCACTGCCGACTTCCGCCAACTGCGCGTCTTCCCCAGCACGCGGCTACACAGCAACCGGTCCGCAACCGGCGACCACGTTACCGATTACAATGATACCGATTTATGAGTGAGTATCTGCCGATACAGGAACCGTGATATGAACAGCGGAGCAACGAGAACGTGCAGCCGGCGAAGGCCGTTCAAAACACTCCCCGTTCGAAACACTACGTTGGTGTTATGAACCTAAGTTGAAAAAAGGTCGATATTCATCAACATATATAACTATTATTTTATCCGAAGCCTGATTAAAAGACATTTTTGGCAATCAACTATAGATCAATAACATGATTTTATGAGAATCCAATAAAGATTTTATGATAAACTTTTTGGGCACTGCACATAATGTATTTAGCACAGGTTCAAAACACTCTGGCGTGTATATACCAAGTTAGCAAACATATATTAATATGAAATCCACATTGTACTG
Organism: Lamellibrachia luymesi; assembly: GCA_009193005.1. NCBI lineage: Eukaryota > Metazoa > Annelida > Polychaeta > Sabellida > Siboglinidae > Lamellibrachia > Lamellibrachia luymesi. The sequence continues at coordinate 6,811 of SDWI01002562.1, forward strand.
GTTATATAGATAAGTTTTATTTCAACTTAANTCGGTACGCGTAAGTACTGTATTAATTCCGTCATGTTCAGCCTTTACAAAATAATGTAGTCTCCAGCTCAACATGTTGCAAACATTACGCTCTCCTGGAAATATGGAGGTTGATCGGATATAACATGGTCGATAAACTAATAACAACACAGGGCAAAGTCTGTAAGGGAGGGGGGCCTGTCACTTTCGCAAAATATTCACACAGTTTTATGCAAAGTGCTAATCTTAAATACTGGTATAAGGATGAGGCTTGCATTCTTGCATAAATACACTACACAGTGTCTCACATCACAGCATTTGTATACAATTACATATCTAATATTTACAGTTTGACATAATTAAATGTAAAGACATTGCATTTTTTTACAGAAATTGTCGAATGTCACACCACAACATGCTTACATGGCATGTTTACATTTCAAAATGTATTATACGTCACAACTATTAACTGTTATGTTAGCACATAAACAAATCTATGTCCAGTCCCTCCAGCTTCCTCCACAAACGGACCTTATAGTTGGCCATGGCCGTCTCCAAGCTGTTGTCATTACTACAAACATATATTAACCATTCACTGGTTTTATACTGTTAATAGCATAGTTGGTAAATCGCTGTTCCAAAAGAGAAATACATTGTAGTTTTAACATGAAGACCCCCTACCCGGATTGTAACACCTACCGACATGAATAGAAACCGTTAAGGTAATTTAAGTATTATTTTTCTTTCCTACCCATACAGGATGACGTTATTATATTTGTTATTATTCAGTTTATTTCCTGGACAAGTGTTGCAGGAAATAGCTAACTTTAAGACCTGGAAATCCAGCACCAACGTTATGATTAGAACATTGTTTCAGCCATACTTTGATCTTAGATTTGACACAGGAATTGTAATATATTATTATATTCTGGGCATGATCCCATGTACACGTAATTAATAAAACAAATAAAACATGGCATTTATTGTCATATAAAAAGGGGAATTTGCATTAAAATTGTAATGTTGACCCCCATATGGCATTTCCATGGGTCATTGCGTCACAGAAGGCTCAATGAACATGGCGCTGTGAATGTTCTGATTATTATTTATATACACAAAGAACGTCCAACAGTGACTCACTAACAGCATTCAATATATTTAAAAAATTGCACATTTACACTCTCAAAATAATTAGTAATGTTTTAAGTAGCATAATTTCCTACAAGTTGCCATGCAAGCGTTTTACTATATGCAAGACTAGATATCTATGTTCAATAATTCACAATCACCAACTACTCAACTGTCTCCTACTACCCTCCGTCAAGTGTGTCCAACTCCTCAACTTCTACTAATAATTGTTCTAGAATTCACAAATCATTTCACAAAGCCACAATATTCATGATGCTTATTATAGTTGGGAAAATACACTATTTACAATATAATATCAAAACAGTATATCAAAATATGTTACTATATTTACCAAAGACTTCACCCTTGCAAGGGGAATTGTGAGGAAGAACATATTAACCAAACCCTATAAATACAATACGTATTAATTAATGCCCCTTGTCAAGGTTAACATTCCCGTGTTTTAGGGTTGACCGCTGCCCTTGCAACGTATATTTACCGACTACAACACACGGACGCGAGACGTAACTATAGCGACGACGTTTGATACAAAGTTACAAATTCCTTGAACGCTTAACGTAAGGTCAAGGTCAAGGCCGGATGCTTTTTACTGCGTCGTTTAATAAAGTTGTCATTTTAAAGACAATTAGTGAACGTTGAGGAGTTGGACACACTTGACGGAAGGTAGTAGGTGACAGTTGAGTAGTTGTTGGGTGTGACGGGGCCGATGACAACATAGAAGTGACTTACCAAGTCAATCCTGCCACCAAACTCCGCCTGTAGACGTCTCTCACTCGGCCGTGTCAAGCCACATTCGGCCATCCTGGAAGACACAGAAGACGTGTCAACACGTGTCACACATCTCGGTCACACACAAACTAACACACGTGTAGGTATTAAAAAACTTACCCTATCTTCAGGTGAGGTAGTTGAGTGAGGAGACGTCTAATTGTCTCCTCACTGTCGTTTGTCAACTCGTTGTCCCAACAACTGTAAACAAACGTCTGATACATTCACACGCTCCTTGTGAAATACACAAAGTAAACAACATTTATTTACAAGATAACTAACTCAACAACATCAGCAGTAATTCAGGAGGGTGGGGTAAATATGGTGTGGGTGAATATAAAACTATTTACCGTATTTTCAGACATTATTTCTGATCAACAAAACTAAAATGTGATGTTGACGTTTACACAACGCGGCGTCCGCACAAATTTAGTTTTACTTCAAAAAAGTTTATTGTAATTGTGCAGTGAAACTGTTTATTCCTCCGAATAAACTTTGTCACATTCTAGATATTTTTACCTGTCATATATTATAACATTGTTATGGATAAAAAATTACTTTTATTTACAATTTAATTAGCTCGATCAGAAAGGTAACTATTAGTATTACGGAGGGTTATTATGTAAATGATGCGGGGTTAATACAAAATGTGTTTTTATTTTAGAAACAGTCAAAATGAATCATATCAAATCATTACTTAGTCACATATTTAGTGTGATTGGGTAAATGATGTGGGGTAAATAAAGAAATGTGTCCTTACATGAGCCACTTCAACTGTTGACAGCCCCGAATGATGCCGTCGGCGATGTGAGGCCAGGACCGGTCCGTGAGAGAACACCCCCATAGACTGTAACGTAACGATGTGATTATTATACAACACAACTCTATCTTCTCACAAAGTCACTTCTCTCTACTCTTGTGCTACTTTATGTGGACATTGACGGAACAACAACTATAGTCTATACTTTAAACACATGTCGGAATAATTAACAATAACTTACTTTAAAGAACTCAGTTTCAACATCCAATAACAATTAATAATACTTACGATAATTCACATAATGTCGACATCTTAGCCAGGGCGGCTCCCAAGGCCCGTCCGGCCTCTTCACCGGCGAACACGGCGTTGTAGTCCAAACTGTCAAGTAAATTATATTCCTGGATTCAAACATCACAAACAGACGATCCCCTGACTCACTATCCGCTGAGTAAACTATATCAAACAAATCGTATGCACCAGACGGATAAAATACAGCATTCTGTGATGTAAATTCCACAACACTGACTGACCGCTGACCACAACACACGCGGACAACACTTTCTTGCTCAAATCTGTTAACATTTCTACATATTTTGTTTGTCCTTTATCCCGCCCTGCTCACAAATCTGTTGACCCCGTATCCCATTATTGGCCGACACAGAAGATTTAGGTGACACTTTTTATTGAAGTTGTTTCATTTCATTCCCCAGCGTCTGGTCATTGTATACATTGTATTATTATCAACTCAACACAACAGGCCAAAGATCAGTCGATCAGCGGGAAACGTCTACAAACATAATTAAATCTATAAAATCGTGAAACCGCTCTCTGGCGACAGTCCGTTTTAAAATGTCACTTAACATTATATACATTCCGAAACAAAATATTCATTGAATACATTATACAAAAAATCTCAAATGTTTAGACCGTAATTGTAGGGTTACTGTTTATAGCTAAATAAAAACATAACACCAATAGTTGTGTCTCGTTATCGAGTCGCGTCATAATGCAGTAGTCTTTTGAAATTTGGCTTTAACATCATATATATATGCGTAAACTATCGTTTAGTGTGTTTATGAGTAATCTGTGCACGAACATTATGTGGCTAACAAGAACTTGTTTTGGTTGAATTTGAGACCTTATCCTTCAAAAGTGTCACTGACATTTTTAAGACTTAAGTGTATGTATTAAATTTTAATAAATTATATACTTTACTGTTTTTTTTCCAAAACGCAACTTACAAAAAAGACCGTAATAACAATGAGTTCGCAATATAATTCAACTAATAAGCAACATTACATATGAGTTGACGTCTAAGTTATTTGTTCATCTTTTCGCGGGAAACAAACTATTCACAATCCACACAGTCAACCGTGGTATAGTTATTTTTACCGAATGTACGCACATTGATATATTCTACTTACCCTGTGACATGATATAAATAAGTTATGCATAAGTTGGAATAAAGTTAGCGATACTGTAACCACAACATTAATACTATTCAATTCTGAAAACAAATTCTGCAGAAATACGACTTTGCTGTGCAGATGACATCTAACGCCACAGAGAATGCTGCTATCTGGAGACATATTGGTGAACGAACTTGGTTCACACTACATTCGCCAGATGTCGGTGGCAATACATAACCGAGCTACTTAGCTCTTAGCACCACATGTACCCCGTTCACACTACAAACAGGTTTCGAGCCGGAGTAGTTAATGCGCATTAACTAAGCCGGTTCAGATACCCCGTTACGTTCACACTGCAACAGCCTGAACCGGAGTAGTTTTCGTCAACTAATGCGGTTCTTTTGATTAATGCAAGTGGGTGGGGCATTAATTAGGTCAAATGATGCTAACAGCTACCGCTAGAGCGCAGCATCATTTTAATCCAAGATGGATGATCTTTGATCACCCGGTATTCCCGCTTTAGCGCCTTTATCTTGATGCGGCATTGGGACGCTGTCCGGTCGTGCTCAGCCGCTGTCATTCTTTCGACGATCCGGTCGAAAATGTGGCTGTTTCGGGTGTAGCCGTCTAACTGATGTTGGACCTCCTCTTCCCCTCACACATCAATGAAGGTGTCGACTTCGTCGTTCGACCAAGTCGCCCCGCGATCTGCCACTTTTTTGTATTTGATGACACGCACGATTTGGGAGCAGCCATTGTAGATGGATTAATACCACAATTCAATGGGCGGCAACGATCGCCAGCCGCAACATCTGGCATTAATCAGGTCAAATTTGGTGCGACTTGGCGCTAATCCCCTTTGCGTTCACACTAGCAATTTGAACCGGAGTAAAACTAAACCGGTGCGAAACCCCCTCAAAGAGGTGGAGTAGTTTAATCCGGTTTAACTCACTGATCCGGTTTAGATGTTGTAGTGTGAACGCTCCACGGGAGCGAAACCGGTTTCGCACCGGATTAAAACTGCTAGTGTGAACGGGGTATTAGTGTATTCAAACTAATGAGGTTTAATTTGTTTTAAGTTTTAGTTTCGATGAAAAAATTTATCAAGCTAAACATTAAAATGTAGAACCCTTGAATATATGATGTCGATTTCACACTAACGTCGCGTTATTAATAAAAGCACATGTCACATCAAAAACAATTGAACAATGATTGTATAAGTGGTTCCCACATCAGCCGACATTTAATAACATAACCGTACATAAAATAAAACTGTCATCAATAAAAGACGTCCTAATTTTAAAGAATTCCTATGATATTTTAATCCAGCTTTAGGCTACTATTCAATACACAAATAAATTTAAACGTTAAAAAGATGCCCGGTTATGGTAACAGTTTGTCAATGTCAATTTCAATACCATGAAGAAACAAAGCGATGTATTGAGACCAAGCTGACACCAAAACCATCTGGTTCGTAGAGACGATGGACTTGGTGCCCACTAATCGGTTCTGCTCCCTTCCGAGCAAACACTTGACCTTGCAGGGCTTTCTCTTATGTTCTCACCCGTAATCGTGCAACCACACCCAAAGGCCAAACGACAAGAGAAATAAGAAATAGAAAGTCAGCAATATTCAGAGCACGCCACTGGAAAACGTCATAAAAGAAAAACCTGTCACTCCTAAATACATCGAATGGCCAGTCTAGGAAATAATCGAGCCTTTCTCCACTTAAATGAAGCCTATCCCTCATGAACATGTCAGCGCTCACAACAAGACAACTCCACAAATCCAACGCTCCCCCTCCCTACATGGAAGTTGTATCATGTGTATAATATAATCATGCATATCGGCATTTATAAATAAAAATTTGCGTGGGACACCTTTCAAGTAGCTTTCAATTTGTGTCGAACGTTGATGTAGTCAAACTTGTTAAATAATAATATATGGTTGGTGTATATGTCAACGCTTCGTAATAACATGGAGCCATGATTATGATTGCATCCTCCTATTAACAAACCAATTATCATGTTATGATTAAACATGATTGTCGCGGGAGCGTGTTGGTCTACACGGGCGTAACTACGTAAGAACATTCAAATATGCTTACATGCATACACTCAGCGGTGTACTCACATTAGTTCGGTGACGTCGGAAGCTGCACCTGATCGAAGTAGGTACAGCAAGTCGGGAAGATTCGTAATTGACAGCACCCTGCTCAAGTCCAATGTTCCTTCCTCGACAAAGTGCTGGGAGACGTGTCCCCACAACTCAGGCTGTCCGTATCCTCTGAGCATTGACATCATGTGAAGGGCCCGTTGGTCTTCGTTACGTCCCCCTTTCATTGTAGATGAAACAGACGCAGCTTGTGTGAACTTGTTTGGTATCCCTGATATAAAACTACTTTACACCCACCTGCAATGACAGATCTAGGCTTCTTTCCACAGAATGCACAAGTAACAAATATGTCAGCAAACAGTAAGTTTCACTCACGTGTAGAAAAACGTGAGTAAAACATGGGAGCCTGACTGATTTCAATGATAGAGATAACACTCGCCTACAAACGACTCCTTTACTTACGAGTGCCAAAGAAAACAACAACATTTTGACTTGTTGAAGCTATTATACAATACGTAGAATATACGCCCATATGATTAAGCTATTTATCGCATATAATATATACTCAAAATAATCCAAAAAGAAACCGCATATACACAATTCACTTAACAATGGATTAACAATTACTAATTCAGCGCCAGGTTTTGGCTACATGGGGAATACTATTAAGACGTTTGTCAGACTCCTCACGATTTACACGTTGAGACATCCTGAAATGCCTTTATACAAATGTGATTCTTCTTCTTCATATCAGGAATGCTGTGTGCGTTAAGGGGATGGGGGCAGATAACGCCGAAATAAATTATGATAAGTGTTTGCAATAATTCAGTAAATGGGTGCGTCCGGTCATTAATACATGACACACTTCCCTGACAACTGACACAGTGCATGAGGACATGACTGAAGACACGTCAAAGCGCTTCTTGTAATCGAAACTAATAACAAGAAAGACGAAAACGTACCTGCTTCTGCAACCTCTTTAAGTGCCTTGATTCTGCCTGTCACAGGAAGGGCTGAAATATACAGTGTTACGCCTATTGTCGTCATATTGTTCATCACCACCACCGTCATGACATGGCATTAGTACGTTTAAGCAGGGCCTATATCTTCGAATGACTTACGAATTCGTAACTCACATGTTCAGTCAAAATGGCGACAAAACTCCCCACTGGGGTTTAACTCGAGAAATATCTGGGATCGCATTTGCGTTTTAAAACGCGCGGAGAAGGTTTTGTTTTGAAACGATGATAATATTGAATAGGCACCAACCGTGTTAAACATCAGGCAACACTGCACTTCAATTACGCATTCGCCATGTCAATTTAGTATTATATATTCCATAAATGACCCCCGTCTGGGGCAATGCTACGGTCATTTGAAAGGAAACCTTGAGGTAAAAAATTGTAAATCTTTTGATAATGGTGCTTCGCATTCATTTAGCAATCTTATAAAACGAGCTGAAGAGCCACGCTTCATTGGAGAACTAGGACAAAACCCTAATCGGCGGCATTGAAGCAACTTTAAGTGTCTTGCTCCTCGCCCAAGAAAGGGCTGAAACACACCATGTTATTGTCGTCATAATGAACAACGTCGCAACCATCATGGCACCACCTATATAATTATCATCGCAAAAGTGTAAGTAATTCGAAATTGTCGTGGCAACGGATTTGTTGATGTTACTTCGAAATACAGTGTAGTATTTAAACCTTCAACGGATAACACACCAGTAGCATTTGTAATTATGTTTGATGGTGCACTACGAATTATATGTTTTTTAATAAATTGTCATTAATCAATAGCAAAAACAAATTGTTTGAAATTATAGATACATTTTCTGACAATGCCTCCCTTAGTAGGTTTCTTGTTTTGTCAAAGCATGTTAAATATAAACAAAACAATGTTTCACGACCTTGGATATTTCAACACTAAGTAAAAAATGTGTTTAATATACACGTGAAATGCTACCTGCAGCAGCCATTCCCTGATTTCCACTGCTTGTAACTAACTCGTTCAGACGCCGGACTTCATCTGAAACACAACACGAAACCGTTATATTTCCACAAATATGCAAAACTACACAATTGCATAATTTCAAAATCTTTTCGACAACGTATCTATCTATTTTGTCCTAGCGTGCAAGAGTTTATGATATAAATTGTTGCCTTGGGCCTTGGCATGTTATGGATTAAGTTAGCGTCTTAGGAAAATTCAAGTTGATGATGCACATAAAAATGTATGATGGATTCTGTGTTATGATGGATTTTCCTGACGAGTTCATTATCTTAGTAAAACACTCTCCTGATGTCCTATTTTACACGAACCTCCTTGAAGGTTGATGTTGCTGCCCAAGTATGAGAACTTGTTGACGTACTCACGTGTGTATTTGTTTATTATGTTGGGTTGCTGGGTTAAGGTGCTGTCTGTGAACACTTTTGTCTATTTCGAAATAATGGTGAGGCCAATTTTGTTTGACGGGTAGGTTTGTTAACCCTGCACTCAACCCCAAACTGATTGATTTACTCCAAAACCGGCCGGCGCAGCTTGCAGGGTCCCGAGTACACGCATATGTAATAAGGATTAATTCAGTTTGTATTGTAATATATAATAATAATAATAATGAATGCCTTTGTGTGTGCCATAAATCTGGCCGCTTCGGCCATTCAAAGGCACATTACAGTACTAAAAGATTAAAACATGCATATGAAGTAGTGGAATAAATAGTAAGACGTTTACAACATAAAAGTTATACTGGCAATAAATAAGTAAATGTATGATGCTAGACGTTAAAAAAGGAAATTACAAAAATAAATACTAACACTAATTGTTAAAAATTAATACTAAAATGTTCGTAAAATGTCAAAGCGTCTTGAGTCCATAAATAGTCTAATATGCACAGAAATAAGATTTAAAGAGAAAATACACTTTAAAAAGAAGAGTCTTAAGCTGTTTCTTAAATCTGTTCTGGCAGTCTGCGACACGTATGGCAAGGGGCAGAATGTTCTAGAGGCGCGGTGCTGCCTGTGAGAAAGCTCTGTCGCCTCGAGTACGGAGCCTGCTGCGTGGGACTTCCAGTATGTGAGCGTCAACGGAGTGTAGCGTGCGAACGTTTTGGTGGCGAGTCAAAAAGATACGTTAGATATGACGCAGCCATTGATGTGTATTTAAGAAGTATATTAGCGTTATGAAAGAGGACATGTCTACCTTCTGAAGTTTGACGTTTCGATTGCTCTAGTCGCAGTAGATCTGAAACAAATATTTATATGTCAAAATTCATTCCAAAATCAGGCAGAACTGTCACGATGTTACGATCAATCCCATAGTAGGTGTATCAAAAAGTAGGCGTTACACAATTTAATTTGGTTTATTTCTTTGTTGTTGAGCAAATATCTGGATTCTTTGACCTAGTGATAATTAAGTAGCAATGACAAGTTATTATCCCCAAAATAAAGGTTGTGTTTATGATAACGTTGCGTTTATGATAATGTTTCGCACTTTAGTCCTCGTTGTTTATATTATTGTCGGTCGGTCGGTGGCTCGGACACTACTAATCATAGACCACCCGAACATAAAACAGACTGATGTCGTAATCGTATGAAATGATGGAAGTGCAGCAAATTATTCCTCTCGACGGAAAACAAACATGCATTGTTAGAATGACAATTATTTGTAATAGCAATGTTAACAAAAACATTCATTTATTTGTTAAGCATATTGCAGAGAGTTGATCAGAATCACAATAATTGTGATCTCACAAAACAAATGTACCGTTGGATTTTCGCAACTCTTCTTTTGTCTGCCTCAACTCCTCCTTGGCGACTTTAATTTGTTCTGAAACGAATTCAGTTGTTCTTTGTATACGTTTCGCTCGTTTTATTACAATATAAATATCTTCTGAAACTGCATTATTAATAATCGCCGTTATTCAAGTACATTATAAAGTCGAATCGTGTTGTTAAACATGCTTAGTCATAACGAGGATTTATTCAGAGTAAACAATTGTAGAATAAATTACTATAACTATATCATTCCTTCACTAATAATCCCTTGTTCCCTTGTATTATGATTGGTACTAATTAATGGTGATATTAATTACCAATTAATGCGGATAATTGACTAATTCTAAGTGATAACAACCTGGCTAGATATGCACAACTGCGCTCTTAATCACGACACACTCTAGTGTAGGCAAATACAAATACACGCACGCATGCACGCACGCACGCACGCACGCAAGCGTTGGGAGGGGGTTGGTTGGGTCGGTAGTTCGGTGGGTCGCCGGGTCGGCGGGCCGGTCGGTCGGCCAGTGTGTCGGTGGGTGGGTAGGTCGATCGGTCGGTGGATGGTTCGGTGATTGATGATAATTACGATTTCACAAACATATGTACCATTGGATTTCCGAAGCTCTTTCGTCTCCCTCAATTCTACCTTGACGAGTCTCATTTGTTCTGAAATGAATTCATTTGTTCTTTGTCCACGTTTCGCTTGTGTTTTCTTTACATTATCTTATGAAACACAGCATTATTGGTAATCACCCTTATTCAAGTACATTATGAAGTCGTGTCTTGTTGAACACTTTTATCTATAACGAGGATTTGTTAAGAGTAAACATTGTAGCAATGACATTACTATAAATATATCAGTCTTTAGAGAGTCATCAATGTTCCCTTGTAGTACGATTGGTACTAATTAAAGTTGATATTAACTAACAATTAATGAGCATAATTGACTAATTCCAAGTGAGAACAACCTGGCTAGATATGCACAACTGCGCTCTTATTCACGTCACACTCTGGTGTAGCTAAATAATGTATTTCACACACACGTACACACGGAAGCAAGCACACATTATATATTAAAAGTGCAATAAATTAGTTATTCACAGAACATGCACCGTTTGATCTCGTCTTGCATGATTGTACGGTTTCCTTTGCTCTCTTCAATTTCTCGTTCAGTAGTTGCAATTGCTCTAAAACAATCAATGTATTTACAATAAATAAAACTAAGCATGATGCGTGTACCAACTGTCCATATGTTGCCAGCTCGTTTGATCAATTCATTCTACATTGCTTTTTTATTCATTAAGAATCATCACAGTTTAATTGTAGCAGTCTTTAAAGCGCATAATCAACACGTTATCAGCAATTCATGAAGCTTCTTTTCGTCATCAGTGGGTTCTTGGACATTAATTAATCTTATATAAGTGGTGATAGTCAGCAATAATGTCATATAATTGATCATGGTTTGTCTTTATCTATGACATATATTTGTCAACGGACTATTGCTGTACTCTCACCACACCGAACGATGTCAACCATGTCTGCACGTTTGATGTTCTGGCAGGCTCCGCTCAGTTGATCAAACAAGGCGGCAGAGTTGCAAACGTCCTTTCTTGAGTCGACCCATGTCTCTAGGAGGGTGTATGTATTGGTCACATCATCCTCAGATGCACGCATTAAATCTTGGATTTTTGAAGTTTTCAAACTCAGGAAAACCCCCATTTGAAACTGCTCCGTGGGGCTTACAAAGAGCTGTGCAAGTTTCATAAGAAACCCCCGGTCCATCAGTCCTGCAAAAACAAGCATATTGCATTTCGTAGTAACGTTGTGTTTTTTGTTTGAAATAATACTAAATAAAGAAATACAGTGAAGCTGCTTCATTGAATATGTGATGTAAATGCAATTCGTTCATAAGGATTTTTATTTCTTTTATACGCTTGTATCGCAGTCAAACACAACATGCTTTTAAGTTATAACGGTCAAACGCAACATGTTTGTAAGTTATAACGGTCAAACACAACAACCAATGCGAGTAATGGCATCCAGTGTTTTCATGCCATTAGCTATGTTCCATGTTTGGGAAAGACACATTGCGAATCACATTTATTAAACTGTTGTACATCAAAATGTTTACTACATCTTGATCAAAAGTGATACTGGGCTCCCGCTGTCGACGACAGAGCGGTACATTGTAAAGATTGTAGGATGGATGGATGCAACCTCCCGGAGGACAGCGATGGGTCAACATGGGCCATGCAGTTAAGTCAAGTAATTAAAAAAAGTACACCAAACACAAAGGTCAATTCAAAGGATCTCCTCCATTATGTTCATGTCATCATCTTTAGTTTGGAAAAAGTATTGCAAATAAACGTTTAGAAACTTCCGTACATGAACGTTTTTTATTACCTCTTGTCTGGATGACGTCATCAACATCAGAAGGAGCAGCGGCGGCAGCGGGGATTTTCTTGGAATGAGCCATGTCTGTTCTGTAATTTATTCACAATACAATAACCATTTTAGTAGTTGATTTTTTAAAAACGCGTTTAATACACATGGGCTCGCTCACTGTTGGTGGAAGTATACACATATATAAGCCTACGTTTACCCTCTATTAAATTGTGCTACACTATTACTGCGAATATAATCGCCATAGCATTGAAAGACAAAAGTTAGTTTGATCCACGACGGCTAATAGTATCCATATCGTGTACGAATAAATTAGCCACAGTTCGTCATGGATATGAATAACGAAGAAACCAATCGACTATGCACGAATCGTCTGGCTAACAGTTGTTTTGGTCCCAATAGCTTCAGTTCGAATCCTGTGGTATTTGAGCATTTTCGTGCCAAAAATATTTGGGTATTAATCGGTTTGTTTGGAAGAGATTGTTTGGGTACCAATTTGAGTTCACATCGTTTTGGTATCAACAGTTTATCTTAACAATCAACCAACAGTTTGCGTGTCAATCCTTTGTGATATGTGTACCTTACAAACATTATGTTTCTAAAGAAGGAACAAAGCGTGTGTAGCCCTGTGTATGACACACGCCACGATCTGTCGAAGCACCTGTGGTCAGATTAAAGAAATGCTATTGTGTCAACTCTCTCGCAGATATCCAAAAGACGACTATATACGAATCCCAAGTTTGATTATCGTCAACATACACAACTGCTGACAAACGTGGATTAGAAATGGGTACGTTCGTTTATGTCACCAAGTAATATCCCATGAAGCCATTTAAATTAAGTAGACATATTTAGTGAGACAAATGCGATAACGCAGTCACATGACACGGTATAATATTGTCACGTCAATATGACGGTTCGTATACCGTTCGCTTTGTGCTTCGTTATCAACTAGAATCCTTGTTAGACTTAAGACGATTGGGTTCGTGGGATGGCGTTGAATTGGAACTGTTGTTCAACACATTAACAGTAGTCGTCTATGACGTAAGCAACTTTACCTAGAAAGGTAAAATATCGTGTCAAGCATCGAGCACATTATCTAGCCATTTCATTTGAAATAGTTGGTCAAAAGCGCTATTTGATTGTTATCCCCATACAATTGCTTTCCATTGTCTGTTGATATCCGCAAGTATGTAATTAAGCAAGTAAGCAAGCAAGTCTTACGAATTTTCTTTAACGGTCAGTCGGGAGACATTGCCTTCGGTTTTATGCGTTTTTTTTTAGTGTGATGGGATGAGACCCGTGTCTGTCATGTCGCCTGATGGGATAAGACCCGTGTCTGTCATGTCGCCTGATGGGATGAGACCCGTGTCTGTCATGTCGCGTGATGGGATGAGACCCGTGTCTGTTATGTCGCGTGATGGGATGAGACCCGTGTATGTCATGTCGCGTGATGGGATGATACCCGTGTCTGTCATGTAGCGGGATGGGATGAGACCCGTGTCTGTCATGTCGCGTGCTAATAACTTTAATAACACATCCTCAGTTCAAAACACGATCATGCGGATTGATGTTACCAGTCTAGTAGGTGCGCCACTATCAAAGTTGGCACCTGTGACTTAGACTTACCGAATTAATGCGCTGAATTTAATATAAATAACTCAGCTAATCGGCGCATTTAAAACCGACATTGCTAACTGTAACACGTGATCGCATACGCCGATCTGAGACTCTACTCTGCGATCAACAGTGAGTTTAGTATCGATGGGTTTTAGTGTTGTCGGGTTGCAAGATGTACCTTTTCTAGCGAAAACATTTTGAATTAGAAAACAAATATAATGATCTTCACCAGCTTGTTAACAAACTGTTGAAACAAATATTCCGGCCTAGAAAACACATGAAATGACACACAAACGATGTCTCCACGGTGTACCCTCGAATCAATGAGGGGATAAAAGAAAACAAATGAACTGACACACACAAATGATGTCTCCACGGTGTACCCTCGAATCAATGAGCGGATAAAAGAAAACAAATGAAATGACACACAAACGATGTATCCACGTTTTACCCTCGAATCAATGAGCGGATAAAAGAAAACAAATGAACTGACACACAAACGATGTTTCCACGGTGTGCCATCGAATCAATGAGCGGATAAAAGCCATTTTAATTTATGTTCAACACGATCTAGAAGTCTATCAGTAAATAATGTGGTACATGAAACACCGTCAATAAGACATATATATGGAAATGTAACTTAATTACTATTTTAAGCAAACAACTTAAAGCCTCTATCTAACTGGCTGGCGTACAGAAAGCCATGAAAACGAATCAAAAAGTTAACAGGCATAACTACTTACATAACAAACCAAGCGAAGCATGGCTACGTGTCGCTGCCTGTCCACCATGCGTCGTACTAAAGCAAAACTCAAACGCAAGAGCGGACAATACGTGCGTTTTTCGTATAAATAGAATGACGGCGCTGAGTGAGTGCGCTGTGGTCGCTGCCGGTCGCTCGCGGAGCTCACAAAGGTTTGCTTCAATCAACAACCGGTTCACTCAGCCGTGACCGTGTCCCGTGCAGTCAACGAGCGCGGCTAACAAATGTCTGCAACTTACACGTTTATGGACATTTAATATCAGTTCCTGTTCACATATGCACCCCCTATGTGATTGGTAAAGTAAATTAACCCTTGGAAATGTTTCACGGTTAGAATATCATACGCCGTGTGATATGGTCGCTGAATAATCACGTCATTTGTTTTCAAGGCACTTGTTTTCGGAATGATTGATGCTAACTGTTGTTAACTGTTTTGATTTATGTTTTAGATTTAACAACAATATTTGACAACACATTTTAACAAATGTTTTAACAATATCAATTAACAACAACTTGTAACAACAACAACATTTAATAACAATGTTACCATCCAAAACAACACGCTCAAGATGGCATGTGAAAAACTACTTTTGAGACCTCAAATACAGAATGTTCCAGTTAACATATAGCAACACACCTGACCCCCACTGATAAATAGGCCTACGTCGTACAGTTGCCGTCAAGAGACCAAACACACATCGGGCCGGTCTTGTGATGTGTGTTCATACAAGTCACCTTTCAAATTTACTACACGGCGAGAAACGTCGGTCGTCAAAAAACGTGTTTGTCTATCGACGTTTGAACATAACCCGGTTCTTGCGGCGTACCATTAAGTGTTGCCTAACATTAACTTGTACATTTAGCAGTATACAATGATATGCAACGAAGCAGTGTTGATATGTTCTATTGTAACGTTGATGAGATAAAACGAGACAAGATTTAACAAGATTTGCCATCCAAGCTAAAGGCCCAGATGGCATGTGGACAAGGAAGCCATTGACCTATCGAGAGTCCATCAGTGTTCATCTACGTGTAACCCGCCCTCCTGAGATATGTGTCCAACTTGTTTTTAAACATATTCACGCTGCTAGAGATTATACAATCCGTAGATAATTTGTTCCATTCATTTGCTGTCCTCTGTGAGAATAAGTACTTCCTGATATCCAATCTACACTGATTCTTTACTAACTTTACCTCATGTCCTCTAGTTCTGCTACCTTTCTTGAGAGAGAAAAACATATTTCTATCAATATTTTCATACCCATTCAATATCTTAAAAACTTCAATTTGATCTCCTCTTAACCTCCTTGTCTCTAGAGTTGTTAAACCACATTCTTTCAAGCGTTCTTCATAACTAAGGTCTGTCAGTTCTGGTATACTTTTAGTTGCTCTCCTCTGTATACGTTCAAACGTATCTATATCCTTCTTACGATATGGTCTCCACGCTTGTATACAGTATTCTAAATGAGGTATAGCTATTGCTTTATACAGAGGTATAATTAGCTTTTTAATCCTTATAAGTTATGTTTCTCCTAATCAACCCAATAATTTGATTACCCTTTGAAGCTGCAATACCACACTGCTCTGAAACTTTCATATCAGCACTTATTGTAACTCCTAAGTCATTTTCTTTTACAGTAGTACCCAGAACAGTATCTCCCATTTTATAGTTTACATCCAAGTTCCCATGTCATGTACATAGGCATTTACATTTCCCAAAATTTAACAACATCTGCCATTTCTCAGACCATTTCACTTATCTGTCTAGATCGTTTTGTAAATGTTGTTTATCACCTTCAGTGTTAACCTTTCTAAATACTTTTGTGTCATCTGCAAATTTGAGTACGTTACTTGTTATATTGTCGTCCAAGTCATGGATATATATTAAGAATAATAAAGGTCCTAATACTGATCCTTGTGATAACCCACTCAAAACTGATTTCCAGTTTGAAACTTCTCAATCTACTACAACACGCTGTCTTCTGTCAGTAAGCCATTGTTCTAGCCAGTCAATTATGCCATCCCCGATACCATGGGCTTTTGATTTAAGTAGTAATCTTTGATGTGGCACATTGTCAAAAGCTTTCTGAAAATCTAAGTAGATAATATCTACGGGCGAACCATCGTCTATCCACTTAGTGGTTTCTTCCAAAAAACATAACATATTTGTTAAGCATGACCTCGCTTTTAGGAATCCATGTTGATATCAATTTAATATTTTATGCCTAACAAGGAAGTCCACCATATGGTCTTTAATTAACCTTTCTAACAATTTACAAATCACTGACGTTAAACTCACTGGTCCGTAATTCTCTGACTTATTTCTCAAACCCTTTTTAGATAATGGCATGATGTTTGCTTCTTTCCATTCAAAAGGAACAACTCCCTCGTTTAAAAATTAGTTGAATTCTCTTGCAAGTGGTATATTGATTTGTTCTACTGTTTCCATTAGTAGTTTTGGAGGAATCCCATCCACTCCGGGTGATTTATTATCTTTCATTGCCTTTATTTTCTTAGCAACCATTTCTGGAGTTACAATTAACGCTCCTAAATAGTCACATTTAGCCTCCTGAAATGTAGCATCTGGAAATGGTAATGAACTAATATTCTCTCTGGTAAACACTGAACTGAAGTAACCATTTAGGTCTTCCGCCATTAAAAACCCCTGTGATATTATATTACCAGCACTGTCTTCTAGAGGTCCGACCTTGTCTTGTGCGTTTTGTTTACTCCTGACATATGCGTAAAAACCCTTGTTGTCCTTTTTTATGTTACATACTAGTTTTTTTTCATAACTTCTTTTAGATTGTCTAGTTTCAGTTGTGCCTCTTTGTAACTTGCATAGTCTTCATCCTTTCTGGTACGTCTATAAACCCTCCACATAGTTTGCTTGAACACTATTTTTCTAATAGCTTCTTTTGACAAGTGTTTCTTTTTAGACCGTTTTCCTTTGTTTTTTTCAAGGGAAAAAAATTATCGATGATTCTCTAAATTTCATATTTTTGAATATTCCAACATTCAATTGCGGTCTTATTCTTCAGCATGTTATTCCCATCTAGCTTCGCTAAGTATTTTCTCATATTTTTGTGAAAGTTTCTCCGATACGTTTTTTTATTTTTACTTTCTGATTTTACATTGATGTCAACATGTATTTGATTATGGTCTCTCTTACACAATGGTTCATGTATTTTTACATTGTCTACTAATTCTTTTTGTGATGACAAAACTATATCTAATACATTATCTCCACTGGTTGGTTCTAGCACTAGCACGTGTTGAGTACGGAAGCTATCATAAATTAAAAATAGAAATTGTTGGTCCTCACCCCCTGTACTCTCTAGAGATTTTCATTGTATGTGTCCATGGTTAAAATCTCCCATTATGATACATTCCCCTTTACTAACATCCTTTATAGCATTTTGTATTTTTGTGTTATCCTCTTTGTTTATGTTTGGACTTCGGTAAACTAATCCAATAGTTAATTTTGAATTGCTTCCCGTTCTAGTTTTATTTCATAAGCCTGAATAGATTATTTAACATATAAAATAACTCCCCCTACCTTTTTTCTTACTCGATCTCTCCTAAACATTACGTATTCTGTCAGTCCTCATTCAGCATCTGACATGTCTTTGTTGGCCCATGATTCGGTTATACCAATTATATGAGGGTCAATAATTTCTACCATAATGTTTAATTCGTTTTTCTTATTTACTATGCTCCTTGCATATAAACACACGCATTTATAACCTGTTTCAGACATGTTTGCCGGACGATTTGTTATTGATTTGTCTGTATTAGTGGCCTCTTGTTCAGCTTGAGGCACTTCTAAGTAACCCCCTGCGCTTCTAGTTTAAACAATGTTTACTATCAAAGAAATATTTGTTATGGTACCCATGCCACTATCTACTACTGCTGAGAGTTCGTCCGCAAATACTGCTGCCCTCTTTCCACTTAGATGAAGCCCATCCTTCATGTACATATCAGCCCTCCCAACAAAACTTCCCTACAAATCCACAAATCCAACTTCCTCTTCCCTACATAGCTTCTGGACTAGCATTTTAGTTACCATCCCCCGGCAATTTCGATATCTCTGACCCCTCCTTCCTATTACTGGTAAAATCCCTGACAGTATTACCTGCTCAACCTGCGTCTGCTTTCGTGTTCTGACCAATTGCCTGTATTTCTTAACTATGGCAGTTGTTCCCTCCCTCTCTACGTTATTTGTCCCTACGTGTACTAAAACAGATCCACCCTTGCCCGAACCCACGATATTTTCTACCCTCTCAATTATCGCCTCTATTTTGGCCCCAGGCAAGCAGACCACCACATCATCTCCACTGTTTAAGACTCTGTCGTTCTTCCTAACTGTTGAGTCCCCCACAAACACCCTCGCTCTCTTCCTCACCACCTCTATTACTGCCTCATAATAGCTCTTCCGATGGATCCCTTCCATCACATTCTGTCCTGCAGCCTTGTCACTTGGCAGACCATTATCAGTCACTTTCTCTCACCCATCAACCTGTCACCTTTCCCTCCCGTCTCCTGGCTAACTTGCGCTCCCGTCGCCTTTCCTCCTGACACCTTCCCTCCCATCTTCCTCACTCCCATCGCCTTAACTCTCGTCTCCTTCCCCCGTCTTCTTCGCTACTGTCTCCCCCACTACCCTCTCTTTCGATCCACTTGTCTTCCTTCCCATTTCTTTCCTTCCCGTTTCCTTTCGTCCTGCCTCCCTACGTCCCGTCTCCTTAAGTCCTGTCTACATACGACATGTCACCTTACCTCCTCTCAGCCTCCTCCCAGGCTGAGTTGAGCTCTCCCTAGCATCTTTCTCGTCGTCTTCCCCCACTTTATCACCTACCGTCCCCCCACCGGAATCACTGGCACAACCCACCTGTTCCCTTCCCACCATTGCCACAACGAGCAGCCTCAGCTGTTCCAACTCCACCTCTAATTCCTTCATCTTCATACATCCCTTACACTCAAAACTAAAACTATCCACTTGAACCTCAGCCCAGGACTTCTCACACCCAGACTTGACGAAATCTACACAGTTGCTGCAACTGCTGCATATTAAATGCCTGGTGGCCTTTACCTGCCGTTTGCACGGCGCCATCACACAGGATTTTTTGTTTCAAAAGAACACTTTAGTCTAATATACTTGCTAACTATGTCTTTTCTACTAAGCTCGCACGAGCAAAGAAAAAGCCTGCCACCTAGCGAATACGGAGAACACTGTCTAAACAAAACAACGAAGTTAGTGTATACCAACTTACGCTAAAATCCTGCTGTTAATTCCTTTTTACCGAAAACGTTTACTACAACTATGTCATATATTACCTTATTTATGTAAATGTATCACTTGATCTAGTATATATTTAACAATGTAAACGATAGTTTGATACACCAGTTTAATTCACGACCTGTAAACAAACTCCCTTTTATCACTCGTTGAATTTGAGTCCGGGAAAAATACTGCCTCTCTTAACAAAAACATTTTCTTAATATATGTCTAATAAGAAGTTTGTGTATAATATATGTGTAATAGTAATACTTACTCTAATCAATATTCCACTGTTTCTGACTATTAACTATGCTACCTCAATTTTTTTAATGGTAAACAACCCTATTAACGCTCACTGGCTTCCCTGCCGGAGTCCGGAACTAACTAACGCTAAAACACTGCCTCTGACTAATAATTAACATAAACTGTTTCCTAATATATGTCTACAATACATCTATGTATAATATATATGCAATAGTAATACTTATTCTATTCGATATCCCACGCTGTTCTGTAAATTCTCTGCACCCAATTCAAGTCGTTGCTGCACAAAGAATCTCCCAAGATGGATGATAAGTAATAACTGGTTTCTACAGAGCGCGTGCACTGAGTGTCTACCACATGAATAGGCAAATCCACGTCTGTAGTCGCTCTTAACTATAATCTTGGTGGGACAGGTCACCTCCGACTGCGTGGCAGATACTTATCTAATGAATTGCAGCTGTTTGACTAACTAATTATACTGAAGGCGAGCTACAACCGATAGTCAGCTACAGTAATTAATAAGACCCCCAAAAAAACTCTTTCTCGTTCAATCTCTTCAGGACAAGAATAAAAATTTCTGTCCATGAGTAAATACAAAAGTCAAACACAATTAATAGACCAGCGAATCTTCCCAATTCCATAACTTGCAATGCAGGGTAATTGTGCAATAAAAATTGTTTCCCACAAAAAAGCCAACGTTAGTCAACTGAATATATCAATTCAACAGTTGGTTATTACATTTCATTGATGTAGCTTTCATTGTTGTTATATTCTGATAAATCATGTATTAAAACCCGAAATAAAAATTGTATCATGAATGATTTTTTTAAGTGATTAAAAATCAATGATTACAATCAAACAACTCTGGGGTAATGTAGGTCTTCATTACTGATGGCGGGTGACTTCTTCTGTCTTCTCTGTGACAAATGTGTTCAATGGGTGTGACTTGTCATCAACACTGCATGAAAGCTGTATTAGACAATCACTGTTCATCCCACACGGTTGATCTACAGCGTTGACCCCCATAATGACTCCAAGTACGAATTCGCTCGGTCCGTCTCTTGCTGACCGTGGATAGACGGATCTAGTACGAGCGGCCGTCGACATGCCTTTAACCCATGACCGACCATTGCAGTCGTGTTGTTGAATCACTTATGCACGAAATGCTTGACTGCGTGGTCATGATACAACTTGTATATATGTAGCGATAAAACTTGTAATCACTTTTGTTATCGCCCTCGATTACATAAACTTGCTTCTTTAGTAAGGTTCCAATATTGACTCATGTCATCCTGAAAAGCAACCAGTCACTCTTCGACCCTTTTCCGAATGGCCCTTTTAATCAGTGAACGTTCGAGGTTACTAAAATTAGGTTATTAAAATTACTTTGCGCAAACGAACTCTGTCGTGCATTACAACTAATAAAACGACATAAAGATAAATAAAACTATATTCTCTTGCTGATATGACAAGGTACAAACGAACTCTGTCGTGCAGTCTAACAAACGAAACAAAATAAAGATAAATAAAACTATATTATCCTGCTGATATGACAAGTTACAAATACTTAACACACAGTTTGTGCACATCAAATGACCTATGGTGTTTTGTTACAAACCCATTGCCATTAATACAAACACTAGATGATTTGTTCCATTCATATATTGTCCTATGTGTGAAGGGTTCTTTCTCACATTCTAGATGCACTGATCCTTAACTAACGCAGCTTTGCCCTCTGGTTCTACTGCCTTCATTAAACATATTTATATCAATAGCATTGAATTGTTAACGACAACTGTTTGTTCTTCTCTTAGTGTCCTGGTATTTAGTGCTTTTAGACCACATTCTATTAGAGGTCTTTCAGAATTAAGGCCTCCCTGTTCTGCAATCAGGTTGGTTCCTTTTCGTTGTATCCGTTCTAACTTATCTGTGTTCTTCTTCCGACGGGGCCTGCGTGCTAGTATGTAAGCAATATTCCAAGTGAGGAACAACTATTTTGTGTACAGAAGTACAATTGGCATTTACTCCTGATATGTGATAGTTCTATTAATTAGCCCTATACTTTGATTATCATTTCAAGCCTGAATCCCACATTGCTCTGAAATATTCATGTAAGCACTAAACGTTTCTCCCAATTCCTTAGGTTTTTTTTACCTAATATAATAACCATAAGTGTCTACCTACCGTTTACGATGGGAAGTTCAACAAACTGACGTTGGGTGTATTTTCTGTAAGCTGGCGCTTGATCAGTAGTTGTAGTCGATGTAAAAGGCGAATGCTCAAGAATGAAACACGACTTGGTTGGGTAGGTGGATGAAACGTACCCGTTTAGCGAATCAAAATACACCATTGCGGTAACACGTGATAACATATGCCGTTATTTAGAACACACGTGCACCAGCGACACAGTTACCACGTGACCGTAGTGCATTAAAAAAAATAATCTGAAGCAGTCTGTCGTGTAATAAGCCCTATCTCAGTTCTGACTGCTAATTAGATCACCTTTGACCCGGGACCACCTCAACTCCGAATCTTTATGCGCCTCCAGCACGGCAACGCTCGGTTACATTGAGTACGTCAGTGTCTACGCATCGACTCACACCGTAGCGTCAGATCGGCCGCCGCGCGCAACGGCTATAATTATTGCAGAATGATATGGAAGTTTACAATAGTTGTCAGGACAGCAGGTAAACATTGGGCCGGTCTTGTGGAGTGTGTTCAAACAAGTCACGATTCAATTTCCACACGTCGAGAAACGTTGGCCGTCAAAAGATGTCTTTGTCTGTCGACGTTTTAACACAATCCGGTTCTTGAGGCGAACCATTAAGTGTTGCCTAAAATTAACTTGTCTGTGCAGCAGTGCAAAATGACATGCGCCGCCGAAATAGCGTTGATATGTGCTATTGCAACGTGATGAGACTTCACAAACCGTACAAGTAATCACTGGTTTCAACAAAGTGCGTGCACTAACTTCTACCACACGGATAGTAATTGCAAATCCAAAATTACAAATTTAACTAGTTCTGATGAAGGGGAGCTATGATAATGAATACCCAACCTCGTTCGAGGTCAATCTCCAGACGACATCGCTGCTAACGTGAACCAGTGGCTGATAATAAAGTTCATTATATAATAATTGGTTAACCATTTAGTACGCAGCTTTTCTTGTGTTATATTTTGATACTGTAAAAAATGATGAAGTGTATAGACAAAACGTTCGATCGGACAAATTCCCGGGTCAACAGCAATGCGTGGAACAGTGACAGGGTGTTACAAACTAGTAACTAGGTTACACTACTCGTCACCAAAAACGGGTGAATATCAAACCTGTAATATAAATGGAGCTATTGCTGCAGAACAAAACACCGACATACATGACGCGTGCGCGTACGTATGCAGGCACACACGAACCGACACACACCGACANCACACACACACACACGCGCGCACACACACACACACACAAACACGCGCGCGCGCACATACCGACATACACACGCACGCACACACGCACGCCCCAATCCAATATATCGACGCGCAGATGTAGAAGAAATAGAAAATACAAATCATCATTAGTAATATAACATTCTAGATTGCATATGTAACAAGTTATTCCATATATCACGATATTAGTGGCTAAGGATGTTAGTGGCCTAGGGGGCAGATGTTAGTGGCCTAAGGGCGGGTGTTATTGGCTATGGATGCTAATGGTCGCGGCCTCTGCACTTGCGTTTCGTCATGATTCTTCAAAATGTGTTATAGTGCTACGTTTTATTTCTCCTAAATTATTTGATTACTCTTTCAAGTTGCAATCCCACGCTTCTCTGTCATTTTTATGTCAGCACTCAGTCGTAATTTTCATATAATAGAAAACGACTTGAGAATTGGGAGATATTATTCTAGATACTACCATAATAATTATGGTAGTACCTTTCAGTATCTCCCATTTATTTTATATTTGAAATCCAAGTTAGGTGTCGTGTGTAGGATAGACTGGGGCTAGTTGTTACAATTTTCAGTTAAAGTCACTTTTTTTGTGAAAAGTATGTTAGATGCATTATTTATGTCAACGTATGCGTTAAATTGTTTATTCGCGTTAATAAAAGGTATGATAAAATTGATATTCTGTATTGTAGTTAGGTAGATATATGTGAAGTTTCCCAGGCGCGGTCGACTGTAATAACTAACCCCGAAAGTGAGGCAAATTACTCCATCATACGGTGTTATAGCAAAGAACGATGTTATAGCAAATAACGTGTAGATCACAAAGCAAGTGTCACTGGTACATGTTTCGATTATTACATTAATTGGATTGCATAAACTTATACACGATGTATATAACAATGTAGGTTTTGACAGCTTCATATTNTCGTCGGTCGCGCCAGTCGCTGATTGTCCACTGCATCTAATAATCTGTCAGGTGACAGTCACTGGAATTGCGTAATTATTTGACACAGTGGACAATCAGCGAAATGTCACGACGAGTCATGACGATTGTATATGTATATATATATATATATCATATATATATATTATATATATATATATATAGTCCGACTTTTACTTGATTTAATGATACACACGCGTACGCACTCACGCACACGCGTACGAACATCCACATTTCAATGTATCGTGCAATATTTATTAATTGCAAATGATTTGTCGCTAGACTACTTAAGAGTTTTTGAAAAGGGGGTTCAGGCGTACACGATCAGCCGGTGATTAATGGGAAGATTTCTGAAAAATGTTAGTTAAACAATATTCTCGAATGTAGACAAATTATTCTAATAATAAGAATAATAAATAATAATAATATATTTTATTTGGTATAGCGCCAGATCCAAAATTGTTCGTGGCGCTTCACAACATATTAAAATACGTAAAATAGTGTAAAATTGCAAAATAACAAATAAATGCATTTAAAATACTACTAGTAATAAGAATTTTTTTAAATAAATACAGCAATAAAATAGTGTAGAATTGCTAAATAAGGAAATAGCTAAATAAATATATTAGCTGCTAGTAATAAGAATTATTAAAAATTAATATAGCACAATAATGATAAATTATAGCAATAATACTAATAAATAAATAAATAAATGTATATATATGATTAATAATAATACTAAATAATTTAATAATTTAGTAAAATATTTTTATAGTAACAGTTTAAGTGATAAAAAGGAATTGGTAAAATTATGTTAAATATCATGAATAAGATTACTGGAATAGTCATAATTAAATTGCTATGAGTAGAGGACAATGTCCATCTGCAATATACGCTAATACGCGATACGAAAGAAATGTGTCTTTAGTCGACATTTGAAGCTGGCGAGAGTGTCACATGTTTTAATAAAGTTAGGTAAAGTGTTCCACAGAGACGCCGCAGCCACTGTGAACGAGCCGCCCTCAGCCTTGGTACGAGTGCGCTTCACTTCCAAACTGTTACTGCTGGCAGAGCGCAGTGCTCTTGCCGGTTGATGTGGGCGCACGAGTTCACACAGATACACTGGCGCTTCGTCGTGCATGGCTTTGTATGTAAGTACCAGTATCTTGAAATATATATATAGTTTAACATATGACGGA
Organism: Lamellibrachia luymesi; assembly: GCA_009193005.1. NCBI lineage: Eukaryota > Metazoa > Annelida > Polychaeta > Sabellida > Siboglinidae > Lamellibrachia > Lamellibrachia luymesi. Next base: position 32,717 of record SDWI01002562.1, read on the forward strand.
ACGGGTGTGACTCCCCACACATGTACAATGAGACACACGGGTGTAACTCCCCACACATGTACAATGAGACACACGGGTGTAACTCCCCACACATGTACAATGAGACACACTGGTGTAACTCCCCACACATGTACAATGAGACACACGGGTGTGACTCCCCACACATGTACAACTTGCAACAAATCATACGTTAACAAAGGTCGTCTTAAACATCACGAACGATCGCATGTCTAGGTGCAATTTGGCCAAAACGTTGCCATCGTACACCGCAACACATTCAAGACTAAGAGCCTTTGGAAGGCTCTTAGTCTTGAATGTGCTGCCGTTCACAACCATCGAACTTCTCCGTCTACAATTCATCAACCCGCACTTTTTGACATACAACGTCTGGGTCGTTTATCATCCGCCTTCATCAAGTAAGACATCTTGGAACAACATCGAACTTTTACGCTGAACTTGAGCAACTATTCATCGAGGCTTCCATCTCCGTCATTCCTACCGTCATTTTTGGTGATTTCAACGTTCATTTTGACGATCATTTATATCAGAACCAGTTCGCATTCTACTTGAATCGTTCAATCTAACGCAACACGTACATTCGCCGACGCATCAAACTGGACACATATTGGATCTAGTGGTCAGTCATACTGATGACAACTTCATTACTTCCGCTACTGTTCATCCTGACTCTCTGTCTGACCACCATCGCATTGAACTCACATTAAGCGCACTGAAACCTGCAGTCAAAACTGTGATGATTGCAAAGCGGAATTTCAGGAACATTGACACTGATGCGCTCCGAAACGATATCAAGTCTCTGTGTGCTGACATGACATTGTATGCGGGCGCGAATGCTCGACAAGCAGAGGAGTTGGTAGCGA
>SDWI01002564.1:10121-30902 GCA_009193005.1 Lamellibrachia luymesi
TTCACCTGTCCCTTGACAGACTGTTGTTGTCTCTCTTCACCTGTCCCTTGACAGACTGTTGTTGACTCCGTTCACCTGTCCCTTGACAGACTGTTGTTGTCTCCTTTCACCTGTCCCTTGACAGACTGTTGTTGTCTCTCTTCACCTGTCCCTTGACAGACTGTTGTTGACTCCGTTCACCTGTCCCTTGCAGGCTCGTTAACAAATGCAAATGCATTTGAATGCGCATTTGAATGTTGAGCATTTGAATGAGCGTTCAAATGGCTCCATAATTGTTTAATGCATTTGCATTTGAATGCATATCTTAAACATTTGCATTTGTTTTTGGATGGGACCCATACACATTTGATTTGTCAAATGCACAATCAAATGTGCAATCAAATGCGCAATCAAATGCATGCGTAACTCTTTGAATAATTATTATTGCTAGATTCACTTCACAAGTTCACAACATGCCATTGCAAAAATTGCTTTGTACTGAGCAATATCCTCAGCAGATTATGAAATAATTGTCTGACCTGTGAATCACTTTCACAACTTGCCCTTTGAAAAAAAAGTGCTCTGTAAGTCAACTGGTCAGTGCCTGAGCTGTTATTCACATAACATGAAAAGACCAACTGGTCTATAGGTTGATGGCTTCAGAGGTTACCTGTTCATTGAGACAAATCAAACAATGCAGACATATGGGGAGTAAACATTAGCAATGCCAACCCTGGATATTTACTGCCAGAGAGAGAGAGAGAGTGATTAGTCGTAGCTGTAATTATCCAAGAGGTAATCTTCCCAGTGACCCCACCAATGGACCCTCTATTGTCTAGGGTTCCCCTTCCATTCTGGCCTACCTGAATGATTAACCTTTAATTTCTTGCCATAGCTCCCAGTCAACTGTCAATTGTCTATTCTTCCCTCCCATTTCCACCACCTCGGCAGGCCTGGAAGTGTGTGACTCAGTGTTGGACTCTACATACATGTTCATGTAGTGGTATGTAGTGGCTACAATAATGTACTACTGTATTTATTAAATAATAAGATAATATGTTTGTATACATTACGTTGTTTTTATCCAAATAAAACGAATCGTTAATATAAAGCCAAAACATAAAAATTAATTCAAATGCATTTGTAAATGTGTAACCAAAACATTTGTATTTGCATTCAAATGCATTGACATGCATTTGTTTTCAAGCCTGATCCCCTGACAGACTGTCGTTGGCACAGGTTCAGGCAATGTTTTGTAAATAATGATACCCCCACTTGGGCCCTCATTGCCTACACGCTCTCTGGAGCTCTGTCCTGTCTCTTCTATGCCCTCCACTTGGGCCCTCGTTGCCTCCACGCTCCCTGGAGCTCGGTCCTGTCTCTTCTATGTCCTCCATTCACTGTGCCTTACATAATTATTTGCGGAGCCCTGTTGATCTCAGTTGTTTTGTTCCAGGGCGGGGCAACTCTGCGTTTGAACTTGCTGAGTCCATCTATGGTTCCACAAACTTCGTCCACATGGTGGGCAGATCGAGAGTGAGACTGTCGTGGTCGACCCACTACGTCGGAGACCTCAGGTAAGACACTGCTGCAGTGCTGCTCGCAGTGGAGAACTACGCAGTGAAAGGTGCATTAATTATTTTTAATTTAATTAAATAAAATCAATTTCAACTCAATTTAATTTTTGATGCATTGATATAATTATATTCTGTAGTATTTTAACAAATATTAAAGTGTAAAAACACCCTATTTCAGGTAGTCTGTTTTACCAATGGTTGCAGGGCAATCAGCAATGCCCTGCTGGACACCTACCAACTCAAGTCCCTGGACGCTGTGGTTGAGGGGTCTACAGATGACATGAAGATCGTGAGGCAAGGGAAGAGATTCAAGTTGGAGCTGGTGGACAGACAGATGGACAGCCAGACGTTTGACAACTTTGCCATGCGGGAACTCTACGATAAAGTCATCCTGTGTCTTGGGTTTCAGTTTGACAACGCCATATTCAATAGGTGAGGGACATATTGCTAGAGAAGAGGTGTGTAATAAGATGTCATTTTGATTAAATTAGTAATCATTAAAAATTGTACACTAAAAAGTGCCTACTGGTCATTTGTTTGTTGTTCACTGCACTGATCCTGTAATTGGTGCTGTCTGTGTCATGTTTATTAGTTATACTGCAACAGATACAAATGGTGGTATTTTGATTGTCTTACAGGATACAATTATTGTATATGTCAACATGATTTGAAAATAACTACACCACAGATTATATTTCCTGTTAAGATCGTAATTTGGAATTTCTAAATGTTGAAGCTTTGAGGTCTTTTTATTTTCTTGAGCCACTGTTTTCTGCAGCACCCTGAATGTACGCAAGAGCAAAGGTCGTGAAAACAAGTTTCCCCTGATTGGGTTCGACTACCAACTGCGTGACGTGGATGACCTCTACATCGCGGGGGGCGCATCACATGGCCCTGACTTCAGGAAGTCTGCGGGGGGCTTCATCCATGGCTTCCGTTACACAGGTGAGTGTGACGTAGCACCAGAGGAAGCCACTGGAAGACTGTTTGACTTTCTGCTTGAATTAATCCGATGTATTGTTGCCCTCCTCTGTCCAGGCTGGCATCAATGCTGGCATCAATGCTGGCCCCAATGCTGGCATCAATGCTGGCATCAATGCTGGCATCAGTGCAGGCATCAATGCTGGTATCAATGCTGGAATCAATGCTGGCATCAATGCTGGCAATGTTTCTCTTCCTTCTTCCAACACTCATTGCATTTCACTGCCATCTCAACCACCTGCCTCCAAGTCCCCATCTCTCCACTCTCATCCCAATCTCGCCAAACCTGTCGACACAGTCCTCCCATGTCAGTCGCAATCTTCTTCTTCTACAATGTCTCACTTCGTTCTTCGTCCATTCATTCCCCAGTGCCCCGTGCCGAGTGCCTAGTGCCCCTTACCCCGTGACCCTTGCCCCGTGCCCCTTGCCCCATGCCCACCCAATTTATCCAACTCTTCACCTTATAATTAACAATGCAGTGTGGCTTTGGCAATTTAGTCATAAAACTTTGGCTCGGAAAATATTTCTAGTCGCAGCAACATCATTGTAGCAGAAGGTGATGATTCCGTCGTGAGCAGCTACTTTGAAATATTTACCATATTTCCATAATATTCCAGTGACAATTTGGCAGAGAGATACATGGGTAAATTTTGTCACCTACGTATAGAGGATGGGGTTTTGCCAAGCAATGTCTTCCAGATGTGTAGACCTGTATTCGTATTGCTGTGGAATCGGTGATAATATATATATATATAATATTATATATATATATATATATGTGTGTGTGTGTGTCTATATAATATATACATGCATAAACATTAAGTTACGCACACGCACGCAAATAGTGGGAAGATGCTGATCAGTTTGTTCTAAATCAGGGATTCCTAACCATTTCCTCCCTGAGTCCACAGAAAATAGTCCAGGTACCCCCATTCACAGGGACATACACCTTGGACATCCTGTTATGTACCCCGGGGGTTGAGGACCCCTGTACTAAATATTATGATTGTGGCTGCATGCTTTGGATGTTTTATTTTTCATTTGTTTACATAATTGCTTATTTTTTATGAATTACCTATATTTTGTTGGTCTTGTTTTGTTGATTACCTGATTTTACATCCCATTTATGTTTTACATATTTAAATTATATTTTTTCACTTATTTTTTTATTTATGTTTTTTTGTAAGTTTTTTATTCATATTTGTATGTATATGGGTTTTTATCTGAAATAAAAGTATTCACATTCGTATAACAAGGCTGTCTTTGTCACCCCAGCTCGTGCCCTTCACCGCATGTTGGAGTGGAAGTACGAGGGGGTGCCGTGGCCCTCCACCACCATGCCCACCACACACCTCCTCTCCGCCATCGTCAAGCGCATCAATGAAGGCTCCGGTTTCTACCAGATGTTTGGCATGCTGGGAGACGTCATCGCCATTAGGAAGTAAGAACTTCCCCACTGTTTTTCTTGGTGCAAAGGAATTTTTAAAATTACTCCTTCTTTGCGATGGTCATCTGTGTGTAATGATATAGTCAAGATGTTTGTCTGTCTGTAATTTTATTACCATTATTGTGTTTGTTTTAGTTACATCACAATGTAATGTAATTTAAACTATAATCATTGGGGTGAAATGTGAAGAATGTTTTGTTCGACCAGAGATGGCCGTGAGGTTGAGTATCTAGAGGAGGTTCCCGTGAACCTGCTGCACAAACTGACTGACCACACCGGTCACCACTATGAGGAGGTCATCGTCCTGGTCCTCCAGTATGGGGCCAACTTCTCTCACCCGGACAAGGACGTCTTCCGTCTCGGCCGGGCTACTGGGGAGCCATCCGATGCCCACAAATCCAACTTCCTGCACCCAGTGTTCTACCATTACAAACAGCTGCCGACAGGTCAGTCTTCTGTTGAGGTTGTCACTGCCGACAGGTCAGTCTTCTGTTGAGGTTGTCACTGTGGCTGCCTTCTTATTTCTTCCTAGAGTTGAAACAAATATTGGAACTATGGCTTTCTTGTGTGCTGCACCAACTCTTGAATTCAGTCCCATTTAGGTCAGCGGGAAACATGTATAGTACAACTTTGCAGTTATCTGTTTAAACTTGCTTTCTCTCCTTAGCTCCCTATCATGACTTCTGAAAACTGAAACCTGTCATGTGCGTGCATGTGTGCGTGTGTTTATGTCAGTTCAGTGCAATATTGACTAATCGCCAGACTAATCCATATCTACTTCTTTCCGTGCTCAGCCGAGCAGATGAAGGCCAGGACCAAGTACGAGATCCTTCCGAGACCAGACCATAAGCACCACATCGTCGAGGACTTCCTGACCCTGTGGGATGGGCCAGTCAGCCATATCCTGACATTGCGCCGCTTCCTCGAGACCGTAATGGACCGTGACCTGCGCAACTTCTACATGGATGACTGCTTCGAGATGGCCATGTTGCACCAAACAGTTCCCCTCAACTGCCAACAACACTACCTGAAAGGAGCCGGCATCCACAAGACCGAGCCTCTCTTCTCTCAATCCTAGGAAGCTGGGTTGAGTGGGTGTTCTGTATGGTTACCGTTTCTTAATACTCGTTACTGCAAATTGTTCTGCATTTTTCTGACAAAAGACAGTTATATATGCTTGTGTTAAACCTCTGTTTACAGCCATTCTTTTACCAATGCATCACTTATTGCCTCGACAAAATATGTTTAACATTTCAGTGCACTAACAACAGATGGCTGTACTCTTATTCATTAATAAAATAAAATAAAATGTAGCAATTTAAACTGTGTTGTAGAAGTGAAAATGATGCTGTTTAAAATCACCCGTTGGCAAAACAACTTAATGTCTCTGTTTAAGACATCATAAGGCTGTGTGGCGGAAGTGGTGGTCTCGATAAAAATAACTTTGTCTTAATCCGCTAGGTGCCGCCAGTGTTATCTGCAGTAACGAGAATACTCTTGCTATATATAAGACAGCTGTTGAGATTATGTTTGTGTGTGATGAGCTTGTTGATGGCAGTTCTGCGTGCTACTACACATTCCAGTGTATATATTCCAGATACGACATAAGTATTTTAAGAACAGGTTGTTTTGTGGTACGTTACATCATATTATATACTCAATTCAAGTCTAATGACAAAATGCAATTTCCATAATTTTGCCAGACTTGCATTTTTATGGTGCTTTTTGAAATGTTTTGATTGAGAAATTGCAGTATATTATGTCAGATGTGTATTGCAGTATATCGTATTTTCCAGAACAATCCCCTGCCACATTGTGGCTGCTTTTTTATGGTGATTTTGGGGTAAACTTTGCTCTACCATTTCTCTTGTTAACCAAATGTTGTCATGTTGATTACAAACATGTATACTGAATAAATAATAGCGACAACAAATGTTACTTTATGAATTGGAAATGAGATCTGGTTTTCTACTTGTGTCCTTTGTGGTATTTTCCTAATGAATTATTGTTGATATTTTGAAAACAGTCGTATTATAATATAAAAATTTAATTTTGCTAACATTATTTAAGTGTATTGAGTAACTTAACAATATTTACTGATGACAACCTGCGATGCTGTTAGAGAAGGTGTCTTTCCTTATAATAAATCTGCTTTGACTGGAAATCTCGTGTGGATGAATTCAATACAGAAGTTTGTTATGACATTTCCCATTGTGACAGTCAGACATACACATTTACGTTTTAGCTACAATGTTCCGTATGTAAGCACATATTCATACGTATATTTAATCATTGCACATACAAATGCGCGCGGTCACGCACGCACACACGCTTTGTACCTACATACATACACAATATTACATACATACATCCATTCATGCATACACCACATCAACCTCTCCAGAGTTGTGTACATGTGTTGTTCTATTGTTATGAAAACAATACTGTATACCTCCTAATAAAGACACGTTGTTATGGGGAGCAGCAATTCTGGAAGAGTGTGAAATGCAACAGAGAAAGGGTAAAGACTGGTAGCACCCTCTGTACAGCACGTACACGAAAGAACGGCCTCACACAAGCGCAGAGATCTGATTACAGTGACGTTGTCGTTCTAGTGAGTGAGCCTCTAATGTATGCCCAATTCCACAGAGGCTGTGCCAGCAGAGACAGCATCGTAAAAGTGATGGCGGCATTTTATACTAGTGACACACTGAGTGAGGCGAAGTGTTTGTTGTCGTCACATTTTGAAGATTCTTACTTGTTAGAACATATGCAAACGAGACTAACATCGTGTAATAGCACCGACAGAGAGGCTATAAGTGATGCCATTCTGAGAGGTATTGGAAGCCTAATCGAGAATGACATCAACATACAGTGTGTAGCACGGGACTGGAGCTAATTCCAAAACAGTCATTCGGAGGGAGTAAATGAGTCTCGCCGAGAAACTGGCAGACCTCGAGGGTGAGCTTAAAGTGCTCGTGGACTCTCTCGATGGCAGTAAATCCGATGCCGCAGCTAACAGCCAGAAGATCTCTGCTTTGGAAACTGACTCTAAATTACACGGACAACTGATACTGCAGGTATTGGTTAAAACCAATGATCATAATGCGAAGTACCCATCACTGGCAGAGGTTGTTGCTGGTGGCTCCATCAATCGGCCACTACAGAAGACAGGTGGCACCAACTGTGACGGGGCCCCGGATGGCAACGACAATGATCAGTGTGACCGAAAACAGGAAGCGGACCGCGAATCGCAGCCAATACCTGTATGGCCGCGTATCGACAGCACGACGCAGCCAATACCTGTATGGCCGCGTATCGACAGCACGACGCAGCCAATACCTGTATCGCCGCGTATCGACAGCACGACGCAGCCAATACCTGTATCGCCGCGTATCGACAGCACGACGCAGCCAATACCTGTATCGCCGCGTATCGACAGCACGACGCAGCCAATACCTGTATCGCCGCGTATCGACAGCACGACGCAGCCAATACCTGTATCGCCGCGTATCGACAGCACGACGCAGCCAATACCTGTATCGCCGCGTATCGACAGCACGACGCAGCCAATACCTGTATCGCCGCGTATCGACAGCACGACGCAGCCAATACCTGTATCGCCGCGTATCGACAGCACGACGCAGCCAATACCTGTATCGCCGCGTATCGACAGCACGACGCAGCCAATACCTGTATCGCCGCGTATCGACAGCACGACGCAGCCAATACCTGTATCGCCGCGTATCGACAGCACGACGCAGCCAATACCTGTATCGCCGCGTATCGACAGCACGACGCAGCCAATACCTGTATCGCCGCGTATCGACAGCACGACGCAGCCAATACCTGTATCGCCGCGTATCGACAGCACGACGCAGCCAATACCTGTATCGCCGCGTATCGACAGCACGACGCAGCCAATACCTGTATCGCCGCGTATCGACAGCACGACGCAGCCAATACCTGTATCGCCGCGTATCGACAGCACGACGCAGCCAATACCTGTATCGCCGCGTATCGACAGCACGACGCAGCCAATACCTGTATCGCCGCGTATCGACAGCACGACGCAGCCAATACCTGTATCGCCGCGTATCGACAGCACGACGCAGCCAATACCTGTATCGCCGCGTATCGACAGCACGACGCAGCCAATACCTGTATCGCCGCGTATCGACAGCACGACGCAGCCAATACCTGTATCGCCGCGTATCGACAGCACGACGCAGCCAATACCTGTATCGCCGCGTATCGACAGCACGACGCAGCCAATACCTGTATCGCCGCGTATCGACAGCACGACGCAGCCAATACCTGTATCGCCGCGTATCGACAGCACGACGCAGCCAATACCTGTATCGCCGCGTATCGACAGCACGACGCAGCCAATACCTGTATCGCCGCGTATCGACAGCACGACGCAGCCAATACCTGTATCGCCGCGTATCGACAGCACGACGCAGCCAATACCTGTATCGCCGCGTATCGACAGCACGACGCAGCCAATACCTGTATCGCCGCGTATCGACAGCACGACGCAGCCAATACCTGTATCGCCGCGTATCGACAGCACGACGCAGCCAATACCTGTATCGCCGCGTATCGACAGCACGACGCAGCCAATACCTGTATCGCCGCGTATCGACAGCACGACGCAGCCAATACCTGTATCGCCGCGTATCGACAGCACGACGCAGCCAATACCTGTATCGCCGCGTATCGACAGCACGACGCAGCCAATACCTGTATCGCCGCGTATCGACAGCACGACGCAGCCAATACCTGTATCGCCGCGTATCGACAGCACGACGCAGCCAATACCTGTATCGCCGCGTATCGACAGCACGACGCAGCCAATACCTGTATCGCCGCGTATCGACAGCACGACGCAGCCAATACCTGTATCGCCGCGTATCGACAGCACGACGCAGCCAATACCTGTATCGCCGCGTATCGACAGCACGACGCAGCCAATACCTGTATCGCCGCGTATCGACAGCACGACGCAGCCAATACCTGTATCGCCGCGTATCGACAGCACGACGCAGCCAATACCTGTATCGCCGCGTATCGACAGCACGACGCAGCCAATACCTGTATCGCCGCGTATCGACAGCACGACGCAGCCAATACCTGTATCGCCGCGTATCGACAGCACGACGCAGCCAATACCTGTATCGCCGCGTATCGACAGCACGACGCAGCCAATACCTGTATCGCCGCGTATCGACAGCACGACGCAGCCAATACCTGTATCGCCGCGTATCGACAGCACGACGCAGCCAATACCTGTATCGCCGCGTATCGACAGCACGACGCAGCCAATACCTGTATCGCCGCGTATCGACAGCACGACGCAGCCAATACCTGTATCGCCGCGTATCGACAGCACGACGCAGCCAATACCTGTATCGCCGCGTATCGACAGCACGACGCAGCCAATACCTGTATCGCCGCGTATCGACAGCACGACGCAGCCAATACCTGTATCGCCGCGTATCGACAGCACGACGCAGCCAATACCTGTATCGCCGCGTATCGACAGCACGACGCAGCCAATACCTGTATCGCCGCGTATCGACAGCACGACGCAGCCAATACCTGTATCGCCGCGTATCGACAGCACGACGCAGCCAATACCTGTATCGCCGCGTATCGACAGCACGACGCAGCCAATACCTGTATCGCCGCGTATCGACAGCACGACGCAGCCAATACCTGTATCGCCGCGTATCGACAGCACGACGCAGCCAATACCTGTATCGCCGCGTATCGACAGCACGACGCAGCCAATACCTGTATCGCCGCGTATCGACAGCACGACGCAGCCAATACCTGTATCGCCGCGTATCGACAGCACGACGCAGCCAATACCTGTATCGCCGCGTATCGACAGCACGACGCAGCCAATACCTGTATCGCCGCGTATCGACAGCACGACGCAGCCAATACCTGTATCGCCGCGTATCGACAGCACGACGCAGCCAATACCTGTATCGCCGCGTATCGACAGCACGACGCAGCCAATACCTGTATCGCCGCGTATCGACAGCACGACGCAGCCAATACCTGTATCGCCGCGTATCGACAGCACGACGCAGCCAATACCTGTATCGCCGCGTATCGACAGCACGACGCAGCCAATACCTGTATCGCCGCGTATCGACAGCACGACGCAGCCAATACCTGNAGAGGGTGGGACATTGTCCGGTTGTTACATACAGTGGCGTTCAATAGAGAGGGTGGCTTTGGAATAAGAATGTGTCGTGAATAACTGCCATTACATGGTACAGCATAGCAAATTAATGGGTGACTAAATCCCCCTCTGACCCACTTTCCGAGATACCGGAGGGTATTCACTTGCGAATTGACTTGGCTTGCCGATGTCTTGATACTTCAATTGACTTGTAAGTTTGTGACTTGCCAGTTTGTGTCTTGCCAACAAGTTTGCTAAATACGCCTGTTCTTACAGCAGCGATGCAATGACCACTTCACAGCTGTCTTTCAACGGACTGGTGTCGGGGTGTTTGTATCACGGATGGTGACTACATCTTCCTTGTAGTCACCATCAAAATACGTGTGCCAGATATGTGTGCTACACCAGCAACCAGTCTCATCATTATATATTATGACACATTGTGAATATTACTGGATTTTTGCGAGATCATTGTATCATGTCAATACTAATTTAAGCATTTGTTATTCAAGCCAAAAGAAAAGAGGGGGCAACCAGAGTTGAACTGGTGACCTCTCGATCTGCAGTCGAATGCTCTGCCACTGAGCTATACCCCCACATGGAGATCGCGTTCAATAGAGAGGGTGGGACATTGTCCGGTTGCTATATACAGTGGCGTTCAATAGAGAGGGTGGGACATTGTCCGGTTGCTATATACAGCGGCGTTCAAATGAGAGGGTGTGACATTGTCCGGTTGCTATATACAGTGGCATTCAATAGAGAGGGTGGAACATTGTCCGGTTGCTACATACAGTGGCGTTCAATAGAGAGGGTGGGACATTGTCCGGTTGCTACATACAGTGGCGTTCAATAGAGAGGGTGGGACGTTGTCCGGTTGCTATAGACAGTGGCGTTCAATAGAGAGGGTGGAACATTGTCCAGTTGCTATATACAGTGGCGTTCAATAGAGAGGGTGGAACATTGTCCGGTTGCTACATACAGTGGCGTTCAATAGAGAGGGTGGGACATTGTCCGGTTGTTACATACAGTGGCGTTCAATAGAGAGGGTGGAACATTGTCCGGTTGCTATATACAGTGGCGTTCAACATAGAGGGCGGGACATTGTCCGTTTGGCTTTGGAATAAGAATGTGTCGTGAATAACCGTCATTACATGGTACAGCATGGCAAATTAATGGGTGACTAAATCCCCCTTTCCGAGATACCGGTACTTGGGCTTGGAGGGTATTGACTTGCGACTTGACTTGCCTTGCGTGCCGATGTCTTGATACTTCAATTGATTTGTAAGTTTGTGACTTGCCAGTTTGTGTCCTGCCAACAAGTTTGCTAAAGACGCCTGTTCTTACAGCAGCGATGCAATGACCACTTCACAGCTGTCTTTCAACCGATTGGCGTCGTGGTGTTTGTATAACGGATGGTGACTACAGCTTCAGGCTCACTATTATATGGATTTTTGCGAGATCGCTATATCATTTCAATACTAAATTACGCATTTGTTATTTAAGCCAAAAGAAAAGAGGGGGCAACCAGAGTTGAACTGGTGACCTCTCGATCTGCAGTCGAATGCTCTGCCACTGAGCTATACCCCCAGATGCATACCCAACTGCTTACCTGAGATGATATGCCAACGTCGAGGTAGCCGCACAACCGACACACCTCTTAATGGATGTTAAGTCGATACGCTTCACTGATTTCATGACGTACTTCATCCGTACGTCGTGTACTGGGGGTTGTGCCAAAAGCTGCCGTGGCGACGAGAATCAATCAGTGGTGTAATTAACTTATTGCTGTTTTGTTGAGCGAAATACACATCGAAGTAAAGCTATTGATAGAGATATTTTCTGATGATATTTAGAAACTATCCGTGATTCATTCGTCTGATACTAACTGAGGATATATCATTATCACTATTGAACGAAGCGAGCGTGGCAGTTGTTTGGTACCCAGTTGTGATAGCCCTATTCAATCCGAAACTGGAGGCAACAATGTGTTTCTAACAAGTAAATTATACTAATTAATTATTAAAGCCAACAGAAAAGAGGGGGCAACCAGAGTTGAACTGGTGACCTCTAGGTCTGCAGTCGAATGCTCTGCCACTGAGCTTCACTTACTTCAGTTTACATGGCGATGTTTTCGCTCCTGTCCAAATATTTACGTTCCTGTACAAATGCGAAATGCTGTAATGAAAGGTAAATAGTTGCGCTTCGGTGACTTCGTGACGTACTTCACCGCTAAGTCGATAAGGCATACTTTAGGGGTTGTAACTATGCCATTTTGCCTTGAGAATAAACGATGGATTTCGTTACGAAGCATATTTTATGGACATAAAAGCTACTATATAAAACAGAACACAGGAAAAAGAAGATGCTATTACCAAATGAGAAACAAAGGAAGCTTTCGTGGTCACATAGACAACAGGAAGAACAGCCTTGCAGACACCATCTTGCAAAAAGGAACAGATGGACCTCGCAAAAGGGGAGACAACCAAAAATCTGACTGGACAACATTTTGGACCAGCTTATACACCTGTCCATGTTGCAAAAGGAGTAAAACCACATTCGATTTTTCAAATAGGCTGCCATTATAACGTTTCTTAGGATTCCTGCTAACTTTGTCCAACGATTTGATTTTTGTCAGCATTTCACAGCACACTGATGCCCCATTTACTCACACGCTGTGTGGAATTCGACAAAATCACATAACTCTCAGAAACACCCAACCAAATCAGATACCCCTCAATTTCGGCCTAGCCCGGAATGATTTAGAAATGTAGGTGCGTTGACATCGAACGAAAGTAGTAGTAGTAATAACGAAAACATTGACCTTACAAACGTATCCGATGCGAAAGTACTTTGAAAATAATTACTAATTAAACAACCAAGAAGGTAGTTATTTATATTTATTTGCTACCTGTCGGACAAAGACGAACACAGTCGACAATTTGAGTGTTGAACCGCTCTGTGGCTTTTGTGGGCCACAGACTACATCTACGATCATCCGCCATTACCAACATAAAGATACCCTAGGATTGGGATAAATGCGCCATATGCTAATTAACTGGAATTCCTAATTAATTATTAAAGCCAAAAGAAAAGAGGGGGCAACCAGAGTTGAACTGGTGACCTCTCGATCTGCAGTCGAATGCTCTGCCACTGAGCTATACCCCCAGCTGCGTCCTTTATGAGTTACTTCAGTATGTATGGCTATGTTGAGGTATTTGTACAAATGTCACATGCTGTAATGGACGGTAAATCGATATGCTTCAGTGACTTCGTGACGCATTTTTGGTCGGTAAGGCGTGCTTCAGGGGTTGTAGCAAACGTCAGTTTGGCCTTGAGAATCAACGATGGGTTTCTTTAACAAGCAATGTTTAGGGACAGAACAATCCACTAAATAAAACAAGACAGTTCGTAGGTAGATGCTTCGGATATTTAATATGTGTCGTTTTGTTTGACATACGTCTCAATTACGAATGAAAGAGACGTATCATTAACGGACGAAACGTCGTTTACAGGTCAGTGTCGCATTTGGTGTCTATTACGTATCTTTTTCATGGTTGGTGATATTTCAAACTAAACGAAAAGAGAGGCAACCAGAGTTGAACTGGTGACCTCTCGATCTGCAATGTTCTGCCACTGAGCTACACCACCAGCTGCAATATTCACAAATAAGTCAACCTAACCGCTTCGGTGACTCCATGAAGTATTTCACCGCTATTTCGAGGTCGACATGGCAAACGTAATTTAGCCTTGAGAATCAACGATGGTTTCAGTAACAACCATAGGGACAGAACAATCCACTAAATAAAACAAGACAGTTCGTAGGTAGATGCTTCGGATATTTAATATGTGTTGCTTTGTTTGAACATACTTTTCAATTACGAATGAAAGAGACGCATCATTAACGGATGAAACGTCGTTTACAGGTCAGTGTCGCCTTTAGTGGGTTCTAAAAGACGTCACCACTCGAGGTGAGATATTTTGACGTTAAATGACGCGTCGAGGTTAACGTGTTTGTTCCAATTATCCAGCAAAGGGACGGACGGGGACATCAGTGGGACGGACGGGGACATCAGTGGGACGGACGGGGACATACCACCACTAGGACAAATTGTTGTTGTTGTTGTTGTTGTTGTTGTTGTTGTTGTTGTTGTTGTAGACTGAGCGGGTCGTACAGGGCGATCGACACCGGCCGCGTGCGGGACGCTCTGGTTGACTTCACGGGCGGACTGACGGAAGCCTTCAACCTGCGGCAGGAGGAGCGACTGCCGCCCGATCTCTTCGGCATCATGGAGACGTCGTACAGGGCCGGCTCCATCATGGGCTGCGGCATATGGGTAGGATGCTTACAAATCATTATGGCTTTGGTAACAACACATTATATGCGGGTAACATCATCATCATGGGCCGTGTCTGTTGCAGGTGATCATGACAAATCCATCTTCTTCACCCTCACCTGGTCCATTGTTGGGGGGTGGGGTAATTCTTTGCCTATAAGTTTTGCTTATCTTCTCTTCATTTTACATCTGATTTTTCTCTTACCGGGTAACACAAATGTGATTAATGTGTGTAAATATGTTCTCTTTAATTTAATCTGAATATTGGATGCACTCCTGCGGTTACATAGTCTGTGCACACGTGGTGTCGAAATGTAACTCATTAAAATATTATAAAAACAGACTTTGGGAATTCATTCACTAAAGAACATATTTTAAATTATGTTTAATAATTTTATTTTGGTGACTTGTGTCCCGTCCTCTTGTTTTATTTGCTGGTTGTATACTCCACATAACACCGACGTCATGCTATACTTACGGTATTATCGCCCACACGCAGGGCGACATCGGGGCGATGAAGGAAGAACAGATGTGGAACGGACTATACAAGGGACACGCTTACAGCATCACGTGTGTAAATGTGTAAACTGTCGTGGATTCACACTGGGAGTAAATGTGTAACCTGTCGCGGACTCATATTGGGAGTAAATGTGTAACCTGTCGTGGACTCACACTGGGAGTAAATGTTTTACCTGTCGTGGACTCACACTGGGAGTAAATGTGTTACTTGTCGAGAACTCACACTGGAAGTAAATGTGTCACCTGTCGTGGATTCACACTTGGAGTAAATGTGTTACCTGTCGAGGACTCACAGTAGGATTAAATGTGTTACCTGCCGTGGACTCACACTTGGAGTAAATGTGTTACATGTCGTGGACTCACACTGGGAGTAAATGTGTTACCTGTCGTAGACTCACACTTTGAGTAAATGTGCTACCTGTCGTGGACTCACACTGGGAGTAAATGTGTTACCTGTCGTGGACTCACACTGGGAGTAAATGTGTTACCTGTCGTGGACTCACACTTGGAGTAAATGTGTAACCTGTCGTGGACTCAATGAAATGTCGCGGAAAGGCAAGGCGCAAGTCGCCTTACTAACGAAATCGTATCTTAGAAATACATGATTGTGAATGTACATGATCATGTCACACACGCACGCACGCACGCACGCACGCACGCACGCACGCACGCACGCACGCATGCACGCACACACAAAACAAACAAACAAATTATCATCTGATGCTGTCAATGTTTTACCCATGTAAACATCGTAAGCCTACGAACCAAAATTGTTTTCAACACTTTATCGAAATATACACATATTATGGTTCACCTCGACGTCAATTGTCTTCAGTTGTAACTTGTTTTCAGAGTTTGGACGTACGTCCGCCTTTGGAATAGAGGCGTGTCGCTCTTTGCTGGCGATCATCGACGTATCCTTGCACACCACATGCTTTGGATAAAGAAACATAATTATAATTTAATATTCTATATGGGTTTCCGGTAAATTGTTACGAATGATGCATCTTAGATGTTTGTGTCAGATGCAACAGTTTTTAAAGGGTTTATCATATTAGTAGGGATATGCAATAATTACACGTTATCCAATTGTAATGGTCATTTCTTGAAAAAAATACAGAAAGAGAGATCGGGCGTTCTCAGCTATGAAGAAACGAGCGAATTGTGGGANTACATACAGTGGCGTTCAATAGAGAGGGTGGGACATTGTCCGGTTGTTACATATAGTGGAATTCAGTAGAGAGGGTGGGACATTGTCCGTTTGGCTTTGGAATAAGAATGTGTCGTGAATAACTGCCATTACATGGTACAGCATGGCAAATTACCGGTACTTGGGCTTGGAGGGTATTGACTTGCGAATTGACTTGCCTTTCCGATGTCTTGATACTTCAATTGCCTTGTAAGTTTGTGAGTTGCCAGTTTGTGACTTGCCAACAAGTTTGCTAAATACGCCTGTTCTTACAGCAGCGATGCAATGACCACTTCACAGCTGTCTTTCAACGGACTGGGGTCGGGGTGTTTGTATCACGGATGGTGACTACATCTTCCTTGTAGTCACCATCAAAATACGTGTGCCAGATATGTGTGATACACCAGCAACCAGTCTCATTATTATATATTATGACACATTGTGAATATTACTGGATTTTTGCGAGATCACTATAATTTTATCATGTCAATACTAAATTACGCATTTGTTATTTAAGCCAAAAGAAAAGAGGGGGCAACCAGAGTTGAACTGGTGACCTCTCGATCTGCAGTCGAATGCTCTGCCACTGAGCTATACCCCCAGATGCATACCGAACTGCTTACCTGAGACGACATGCCAACGTCGAAGTAGCCGCACAACCGACACACCTCTTAGTGGATGTTAAGTCGATACGCTTCACTGATTTCATGACGTACTTCATCCGTACATCGTGTACTGGGGGTTGTGCCAAAGCTGCCGTGGCGACGAGAATCAATCAGTGCTGTAATTAACTTATTGCTGTTTTGTTGAGCGAAATACACATCGAAGTAAATCTATTGATGAGCAAATGCATAGTGCTTTCTTCTTCCGTCTTCTTGCGCCAAAGTACATCCTTTGTCATCAGCCTCATATACCGTGTAGTAGTTTGAGGTTCACAACCTTTCTCTCTCTTCAGAAGTTTTTTCATAACTTTTCTTTTTCAGACAGGTTTCACCTAAATTCAACCAAACCGTGATGCCTAAGGCTAAGCAGCCCAAGCGTGGAGCCAGTGTATGTGGTGCAGCCCAAGCGTGGAGCCAGTGTATGTGGTGCAGCCACGGCCCCTGCTGACGACATACACCTTGAAACAAACGCCGACGGGAACGATAATACGATTCATGATGCGTTCGTTGAGAAGCTACTAAATATGCAACAAAACGCGTACTAGGCATGTTTGCAGGCATGCATCTTTCTCAATGTTGTCATTCTCAGCACAAGACCCAATCAAATATATCTTCCTTCTCAATGGTGTCATTCTCATCAAGATAAGAAGCAAACATCTCTTCCTTCTTAAGGTGGTCGACATATAATCCTGTTGATATCATTTTGTTACTGTTGTGTTCTTTCCAATGGATTCATCTTATCTTCCAGAGGTATTTGTTCTCAATAGAATTTAGTTAAGTTTTCAGATCCATACATCAGCGTTGATATAACAGCGACTGTTTTGCGACTTTATCTACTGATTTCTACTACTCATTCGTTGTTCGTTACACAACCCACACAACTAGCAGTGCAGTTGTTGAGACGATGAAGAAAAGCTTGACTGGAAAGAAAAGAAGAGTATATTAGCCATTGTGAAACAGAGGTGGCTACAGTTGTTTTGTCAGTCAGATTTGTAAACATCATCTTGCAAGGAGGAACAGATGAACTCGCAAATGGGGGAGACAACCGAGAACCTGGTTGGACAACATTATGGATTGGACAGGTCTTAAGTCTGAGCAGTGCATCTCCTGTGAACAGCAGAGGATCAGACAATGAAAACACTGTGTGTCTAGAGCCACCACCACGTCGTCACAATGCCCTTGTTAGCTATGGGACATATAGAAACACTGTGTTTCTAGAGCCACCACCACGTCGTCACAATGTCCTTGTTAACTATGGGACATATAGAAACACTGTGTATCTAGAGTCACCACCACGTCGTCACAATGTCCTTGTTAGCTATGGGACATATAGAAACACTGTGTATTTAGAGCCACCACCACGTCTTTCGTTATAATGTCCTTGTTAGCTATGGGACATATAGAAACACTGTGTATTTAGAGCCACCACCACGTCGTCACAATGTCCTTTTTAGCTATGGGACATATAGAAACACTGTGTATCTAGAGTCACCACCACGTCGTCACATTGTCCTTGTTAGCTATGGGACATATAGAAACACTGTGTATCTAGAGTCACCACCACGTCGTCATAATGTCCTTGTTAGCTATGGAACATATAGAAACACTGTGTATTTAGAGCCACCACCACGTCGTTATAATGTCCTTGTTAGCTATGCGACATATAGAAACACTGTGTATCTAGAGTCACCACCACGTCGTCACAATGTCCTTGTTAGCTATGGGACATATAGAAACACTGTGTATTTAGAGCTACCACCACGTCGTCATAATGTCCTTGTTAGCTATGGGACATATAGAAACACTGTGTATTTAGAGCCACCACCACGTCGTTATAATGTCCTTGTTAGCTATGCGACATATAGAAACACTGTGTATTTAGAGCCACCAACACGTCGTTACAATGTCCTTGTTAGCTATTGGACATGTAGAAACACTGTGTATTTAGAGCCACCACCACGTCGTTATAATGTCCTTGTTAGCTATGGGACATATAGAAACACTGTGTATATAGAGCCACCACCACGTCGTCACAATGTCCTTGTTAGCTATGGGACATATAGCAATACTGTGTATCTAAAGTCACCACAACGTCGTCACAATGTCCTTGTTAGCTATGGGACATGTAGAAACACACAGAACTAAATTTATTTCGTTATTTCGTTAAGATATATTTTCTGGTGATATTTAGAAACTATCCGTGATTCATTCGTATGATACTCAAGTCTCAAGTGGTTATACTCCAAACAGCCCAAACTTGGGCGAACGCAGGAGTTTGTGGTGGACTGTGCGCATGCGCTGTGGGTGGTACATACAACTAAAAGACTAGTAACTTTAATGTTGCTGAAATGGTTTTATTTGATAGTTTTATTTATTTTATGTATAAGATGTTAAACGAAAGTGTTTAATAAGTTGGTTATGTGTATGGATACTGTCGCTGCCTTGCCACATGCACACATAGACAGTCTCCATACCCACGCCATGGATAAGTTTACGCTGAGCACCGTGTTTTAAAGGCAGTTTAGGTGAGGAGGTGTGGTGAAAGGGAGTTCCATAATAGCTTCTTGAAATGATTTTATTTTGGGTTTTTTATGTTGGTAATTTTTGGTGGAATCATATTCCATATGCGAATGGCTCGGGGATAAAATGAAAAGACCATTGCATTTATACGACACCTGGGGGCTATGTATTGTCCACGGGTTCGAGAGCGGATTAGTAGGCCTGGAGATGATCTCGATAATGTTATTTAGAATTTTGTAGAAGGTTGTGGCTTGTTTAATGATACGTCTTCGTTCGAGGGTTGGCCATCCAAGGACAGTAATTAGATCTGCTGGATTTGTCTTCCGTCTGTAATAATTTTTAACAAATCTGGCAGCAGAGTGTTGTACTCTTTCAAGGCTTTTGAGGATATATCATCATCACCAATGAACGAAGGGAGCGTGGCAGTTGTTTTGTGCCCAGTTGTGACAGCCTTTTCAATCCGAAACTGGAGGCAACAATGTGTGTCTAACAAGTAAATTATACTAATTAATTATTAAAGCCAAAAAAAAGAGGGGGCAACCAGAGTTGAACTGGTGACCTCTCGATCTGCAGTCGAATGCTCTGCCACTGAGCTATACCCCCAGATACAATTTATATAACTTACTTCAGTATATGGCGATGTTTAGGTGTTTGTACAAATGTCACGTGCTGTAATGGACAGTAAATCGATATGCTTCAGTGACTTCGTGACGCACTTTAGGTCGGTAAGGCGTGCTTTAGGGGTTATAGCAAACGCCAGTTTGGCCTTGAGAATCATCGATTGGTTTCGTTAACAACCAATGTTTAGGGACAGAACAAACCAGTAAATAAAACAGCACAGTTTGCAGGTAGATGCTTCGGATATTTAATATGTGTCGTTTTGTTTGACATACTTTTCAATTACGAATGAAAGAGACGTATCATTAGCGGATGAAATGTCGTTTACAGGTCAGTGTCGCCTTTAGTGGGTTCTAAAAGACGTCACCACTCGAGGTGAGATATTTTGACGTTAAATGACACGTCGAGGTTAACGTGTTTGTTGGCAATTGCATAAGAAGTTTTCTGAAAGCTACACATTTGTTCCAATTATCCAGCGAAGGGACGGGTAGGGACATCAGTGGGACGGACGGGGACATCAGTGGGACGGACGGGGACATCAGTGCGCTATGTACAAACTATGGAACAGAGTCGTACTCTGTAAAACCAGTGTTTAAATAAAGTTCTTATTATTATGTATGAAGGTGCGTTGGTCGCAACCAAAATCACAGCCACTTTCAATATGGAACGTAGCTATGATTTTGACCACCACCACCACCACCACCACCACCACCACCACCACCACCACCACCACCACCACCACCACCACCACCACCA
>SDWI01002565.1:3906-18435 GCA_009193005.1 Lamellibrachia luymesi
CTTAAACCAAATAGCATAATGCCCTACATGCTATCACGCAGTCTATGAATACAACTACCTGCTTAAAAATACACTAGCTCTAACTGGAATAACTACAAAGGTGGGGCCAATTCGCCACCAGTCACCGACACATGTGACCACCCCACCAACCCTAAATAACCGCTGAAGTTAAGAACCGTTAGATAGAACAGTGAGCACTCCTACTCAAGCAATCCTAATGTATTTCTTAAACGCATCCAAAGTCCACCTGTCTGCCGCTCTGATCTGCGCATCCGATTCGCCCCTCAGTGCGGTTGCAGTGGCTGCCCCAATACGAAAGCTGTGACCCTTAAAAGCATTAGTTTGGCAGCCACAAAAACCAAGTAGTCGCGGAGAGCCATCTGGGTATGCGAACAGAGAAGCCTGCACGTTGCCTCTGGCCAGCTGGAATTCTCGCAAAAAGTAGCGGGATGGATTATAGTCCCATGAATGCACTCGCCTCTCACCTGTAGGGATTGGGGACCTTGCCTCTCACTATGCTTAAAACGCCGGAAAGAAATTGTGATCATCTCCCCGGATAATAAAACATCATCCATGTATAAACAACAACGTATAGTGCCACGTGATCGAGGCACCATTTCCCCTATCCGCAAATAAGCTTTGAATGCCAGTACCATCATGGCTCGGAGCATAAGACATTGATACCGAGATGCAAACACGGTGGGTAAAGCATGCACTAAGCGACTGAATACAAGGAGTGTGACAGGCAGGCGGATATCGGGGACCGTTCCCAAATTACGAGCTCCTGCCAACAACTTAGATACCATAAAGCAATTAGTCGGGTCATGGAAACCATTGATTTTGTGGAAATAAGCCACCGCTGATACAGTAGAAACAATGGATGCTGGGGCAGAGCCACTGGCATACATATGTGCAATAAAAAGCAACACCATCGGTATCGAAACTGGTAGACGAGTTGGTAAGCCCAACGAGACATGAAAATTTACCAATTTCTTCCAAGCGCGCTCATAATGGGCCCTTGATGGTGGTGCTAAGGAGGCCTGCCTGTCTAAAGATTCCCTAAGCCTGCCGGGGACACACTGTAAGGTACTTCCACCGGGTTGACCTTCGCCCAGGGTGCCAGTTGTCGAAATTCGTCCACCTGTAAACGTGACAATTTATCAGCCACAGTGTTAGTTCGACCAGGTATGTAACGTGCTGCAAAGTTAATATTAAAACGCAAGCATGCCAATACAAGTGGACGCAGTAATGCCATGACGTGTGGTTCACGCGATGTCTGGTTATTAATTATAGGTACAAGGGCTTCATTGTCCGTGAAAAAACAGACACTTTTGTTTGCCCAAGCCTCACTCAAATTCCCTCCATACACCGAGATCAAGTTTAGTCTCCCGGGTCAAGCGGATATGATGATGTGGCTTGTGAACGCCCATCGTCAAATATATCAGCCGCCGCAGAAAGGCCCTGCCGGGGACGACAACTGGACAAGCAACATTCAGAACACAAATTAGTTATTGAAGTTCCTTAAGAGTAACTTTCTGTTTACTCTGGAAAGCTAAAAGCAATGCCCTGGCCTTCTCTAACTTATCGTCAGGAAGCCGAGCCTCGATATGGACAGCATCCAAGATAATGCCCAAAAAAGTGATGGAAGAGGATGGGCCCACCGTTTTACTAGGTGCCAGTGGGACCCCAATTTGTTTGCAAAGAGCAACAAAAGCCATACGATCGTAATTGCATTGTTCAACTGAGTGCGCCAACAACAGGAAATCGTCAATGACACGCACCATTCCCGTCACGCCTAATTTCACCTTCGCAACCCACTCCAACGTGGTACTGAAACATTCAAAAATCGCACAACTGCTCGAACATCCCATAGGAAGGACAGCATCCATAAAGAATTTCCCTTTCCACTGAAAACCCAACAAACACCTGTCCGCTGGAGAGACCGTAATAATACGAAATGCTGATTCCACATCCACCTTAGCCATGTAAACAGGCGTCGGTGAATGCCGTATGAAATCAATCGCATCCTGGATCGTTGCGTATTGAACCGACGAGATCTCCTTAGGAATAAAATCATTAACCGAGGAACCTTCAGGATATGATAGGTTGTGTATCATCTTAAATTATCCGGGAGACTTCTTCGGCACAACACCTAGGGGTGAAATCCTATATCGTAGACAAGTATGCGACCCAATGCCAACTCTTTTGCTAACTTCCAATCTATGATTTCTGCAAATTCGTCAGCAGATTTAAGATTACTCACCACTTCCCCTCGCTGTGGGGTCAATCCAACACAACCAATCTGAAAACCATGATTGAAACCATGAAAAGATATGCCACTAAATTGTTATCTAAAATACTACAGAGTGCTTCTGGGGACACAGGTGAGGGCAACTTACTTCCTAGCCCAAGCGGGCGAGCCGGTGGCGGTCGAAGGTCCAGCTGGGGGACCGGGCGGAGGTGGGTTACCTAGGCCCGTCTGCTGAAACACCAAATCGATGGGTGGGACCCCCCGCAAACTCTACATTTGTGCATCCCGCGATATGTGTTATTGTTACACATGTCTCCCCGGTTGAATGCAAAGCACGGACTGGCAGTTGGGGTCCGGGCCCTGCCCATGCCTGGAAAGGGGAACCCTGGGGACTGCAACTGAACTGCCTTATTTTGTGATGCCTTCAGCCATAGCTCCCAGTTGATCGAGTCCCATGCACACCCCGCCCGGTACCGCAGGGACCTGAAAACTTGGTCGTATCATCGCCAATCGGCCCCCTCCTTCGCAAGGCCCCGAACGACCTCGATATATTTTAACATCGTAGTGGCACAAGGAAGGTTAGCGGGCTGCATTAAATAGACGGACATATACATTTGAAATGCTTGCATCCACAACTGAAAATGAAATGCTTGCATCCACAACTGAAAATTAAATGCTTGCATCCACAACTGAAAATTAAATGCTTGCATCCACAACTGAAAAGACAGGGTCTCACTTGGCTTGGCCTTTGCCGGGGACACGCAGAAAGTGGGGCTAGCGGTAGCACCCTGTACTGACTGGGCGTAATCATGCTGCTGGAGCTGGTCTGGCTTAATGAGGAGGGACAGGTCGATGAACTCACCAGCCCAAATCTTAGCTCTAAGGGCATCGGGGATACGGGCATGGAGTGGCAAGGAAACTGATGCGCACGATGCCATCAAATCATGCGTGGCCTGCGGCAGAGACCCTAAAACCTCATTACCTGGAACATGCATAAAGTCGGCAGTAGGCCAGGGGGCGGTATTGTCATTGGCACCATAACCAAATGGCAATGGCTGCTCCTGGGCAGGATGATTCGGCTCGACTGGCTGCACCGGAAAAGCGTGCCCCCACTCCGGCGTACCTGGACCCTGGCCGGCTGTCACCTGTGCGGCACTGCCCAGAGCAGCAGGTGGGGAACCAGCCGCTGACGCCGGGTGCAAAACCATCACCATGGTGTGAATCTGCTGGAGCATTATCTCGGAAGATGCCACGCGGCGTTTCATGTCGCGTTCCCACTGGCTCCGGGGCAAGGCTGGCTCCTATGCATCTCGCACCACCGCCTGAAGACCAGGAGCATCCTCGAAATGTTCCCGAATCGCACATTCAGGTGGCGGAGCCCCCATTGAGACAACTGCCGGAGCTGCCGAGGCGGCAGAAGACACCGTGGCCGGAGCAGACGCCGCGGCAGGAGCAGACATCGGGGCGGCAGCAGACACCGTGACAGGAGCAGACATGGCGGCAGGAGCAGACACCGTGGCAGGAGCAGACACCGTGGCAGGAGCAGACGTCGGGGCGGCAGCAGACACCGTGGCAGGAGCAGACACCGTGGCAGGAGTAGACGTCGTGCTTCAGCAG
The DNA here is from genome assembly GCA_009193005.1 of Lamellibrachia luymesi. NCBI lineage: Eukaryota > Metazoa > Annelida > Polychaeta > Sabellida > Siboglinidae > Lamellibrachia > Lamellibrachia luymesi. Next base: position 7,775 of record SDWI01002565.1, read on the forward strand.
ACACTATAGCTGCTCGTGCGCGTGCTGATCGAGCCCGAGTTTGTCTGGGTGACGTGTTCTGCAGTGCAGGCCGTCCCCGACCCCGTGTAGCCTTAGCACGTGCCATTCTGCAACAACAATACAACAGCAGGACCAACTAGATAAACCCTATCTCCCTATGTGTGAACCTGCATGAAGATCTAGCACTTGTATTGTGACAATGCACACTGCGTAGCCTGGATAAAAAACAATGGCGACACACGACAATAAATCCAATGACAGTGATCAAAGCACTGCAGTGTGACTATGCACACTACGTAACATGGATACAATTATTGACGAAGCACAAAGCGTGACGATGCTCGACCTAAATCCCGTGACAGTGATCAAAGCACTGCAGTGTGACAAGGCACACTACGTAATATGGGTACAAAACAGTGACGACGCACGACAATAAATACCATGACAGTGATCAAAGCACTGCAGTGTGGGAAGGCACACTACGTAACATGGATAAAAAACAGTGACGACGCACGACAATAAATCCCATGACAGTGATCAAAGCACTGTAGTGTGACAAAGCACACTACGTAACATGGATAAAAACAGTGACGACGCACGACAATAAATCCCATGACAGTGATCTAAGCACTGTAGTGTGACTATGCACACTACGTAACATGGATTAAAAACAATGGCGACGCACGACAATAAATCCCATGACAGTGATCTATGCACTGCAGTGTGGCTATGCACACTACGTAACATGGATAACATTAGTGACGAAGCATAAAACGTGACGATGCACGACACAAATCCCATGAGGTTGATCATGACACTATAGTGTGACCACGCACACCATGTAACATGGATATAGAACAGTGCGTAAGCACAACAACAATCCCATGACAATGGACAAAGCCGTATAGCATGATAATGCACGCTACGTAGCCAAGAACACAGTAACTGAGAACGAACATATACAATCCGCCATAGGCGTGACGGCGATCTGTAGTCAATGACCCACAATGTACTTTATGTTACCCTTCGCCTCATAACATTACCAGTTTGCTACATATACAAAACAACAAAATAATCATGGCAGAAATAAGTGGTGGCATGAAATCCAGTCAAAGACTATCCTCAAATGTATTCATCAGGCGATCGACAGCCCGTTACAACGGAAAAACACTCGACCCATGACCATGTGGGTACACACCGCCATCAGTGACCTGCTTTACAGCTCTTATGACGGCTCCTCGGATGGAGCGGTACAATCTGAAATTACCGATGTCACTAAAATGGACTCCGTCTCTGCGAAAGACATGGCGGATGCTATTCCAAAGGCGCTTATGCCTCCAGAAAAAGATCCCTACGGTATCGTTACAGAAATGTTCGAGGTAGTCATTGACTTGGATTACACGAGCAGCACCCTCCTCGTAACTGAAATTGCGCCATTTACGTCTACGTATGATCTGACAAACGGCTACCTGTTTGACGCCTAAACCAAGTAATTTAACGGCCAAACGCTGGATGTCAAGCACCACTAGTACTGGATCGGGAGCAGATCCCCCACCCCCAAATGTAGAACGCAGACACCCGCGTGAAACGTAGCGATACGCGTCATGGCCGCTGGCGAGGAAAGGGAGGGTAGCGTGGCCCCCCGAATTCCCAAGTAATTTACTTTGCAACTCTGGTCCCGTACCCAAAAATCGGTGAAAAGCCCGGCCGGATTTCCCGTCCGTGCATGCTCGCCAAGCCAATAAATGTGACTATGCCTCAAAATCAAAACCTTAAGCGGCGAATTAGCCGTCGACGACATTTACTGGTCGACGGTGAAATTAAAACGATGCAAACAAAGACCGTTGCAAAACAAAATGGCGCAACCAGAACAAAGGAAAACACTCAACTGCTCACTCACTGAGCGCCGTCGACAATCACCTCGTTCAACTTGTTCCACGTAAATCAGCTTGTTCGAAGACCGATGATAAAGGAAGCGCACAAATTTCGCTAAACTCGATGAGAGAAAAACAAATTAGCAAAGCGCATCCACTCCGTATGCTTTCACAAAACGAAGTGGCTAGTTCAATTTTAAAATCTGTAGCGTCGCGCAGCTGGTGCGCGCTGATTGGTTCAAAATATGGAGGCAGGCAAACTGGGTCACAGAGCGCGTCACCAAGCTCTGCTGGAATTAGCATATAGAATAAATTAGCAATGGACAAATAATTAATTGTATGTGGTGTTGCTTGCATAAAAACCCATATGCAACCTTGCCTGTGCCAATGTCGCATACTCCCATATATATGTATACAAGTATTGCTAATAACAGCTACCTGAATTACCCGGCATTGTGAAAAGGCATCCGCAAATATTTCTACTTAGTACAGTGTCTACATATAATATATCACTTTGAGCTATGCGCGTTTTCAATGCCCATTTTTTTATATACTTTTTTATACAGGGATTGCTTTTACAATGCGTTCGTAAGAATGAACTGATGCGGACTTTTGACTTATATTACGTTACTCGGAGCAACCTTAGAAAACATGCATGTCGTAGCTAATACATATCTGCCAACTACCCTTCGCACAACAGATCCCCGAACCGGCGGAATTTCGAGAAAACATTTCTGCCGCATACAAACGATACTGTGGGAACCCCCCCAAACAAAAACGCAGCCGCAAACTGTGTGATAGTATACATGGTGCTATGTAGTTCAAGTAAATCTGATAGTTTACTTGGATGGTATAAAATCAGAATCAGTTAGAAAAGTTGTCACGTACCTGGATACTGCTCGTCTGTATGTTTGAGCTGTTGTTCAGTGAGTACTTTACTTTGCGCGCAACGCCTTTATAAATGCGATGTAACGTGACTCAATATCATATGAATAACCAATGGGCTTGCATTTTGTGTTTTGGTCATCTCACTTAAATAACTGTCACGCCCACCACAGTAAATCAAAAACCATGACACATTATTGCAATAAGTCGCTCTACAATTGACGGTTATTGCACCACGGATGTTGCACCTCACGTTGGTTGTACATTGAGAACAGTGCATCGATCGTAAAAATTGTCTGGAGCTTACTAGTGGGTAATTTTTAACATATGTCCCCATTTATTTTTACTTTTTTAGTATTTTCTAATACATACATGCTTCCGTCAGTCAAAATAGTATTAATCATACATCATTTAGTTTTGGTCTTCTAGTAATGGTTAATTAGTCCTTACTCATGTGTCCAGTCATGATGAACTCATGTAAGTACTCTATAACACTTATTATCCATTCCTTTATGTGATTTTATAAACATGGAATATGACATCTACTGTACGTCTTATCAATGCATGTTGAAAACATTCATGATATCGTTGTCATTGGTTATAATTTCAGTCATATCTGTTGAGGGAAACACCATAAAATCCTCACTTGGCTTTACTGAAAGTGGTGGTCCGCGTTCTAACTGGGCAATTTACTTTGATCCACGTTGTCCCAGTTGAGACTGGTGTATAAAATAGTATATGGCAATGTATAGTGGTGTATATAATACATATCACGCAGTAACTTCAGCGTGGCCGATTATTTCCCAGAGAAGTCGAGTTGGCGCTGGAAGGACCAGGTCTGCAAGGGGATGTAATATAAAGCCCTTTGAACGTTCCTACATACTGCGCTATATAAGAACTGATTTGTATTATGCATTAAACCAATGTCATAGCAATTTCTCATTAAAATAGTATTTTATTTTGATACAAAATATATAAAGTAACATTAATATTAAAAGCTATATGAGCAAATTGCGCAGAATACCAATGTAAAACAGTTCGTTAATTGGCATAATCTTGGAAAAAACTGTGTGTTTACAAGGAACGGCCAGTGCAGTTCGTGGTATGTAATTTAGTTAATGTACAGCATCGTTTAAAGTAACATTATGTTTTACAATATTGCCATCTCAACTATAATTGTTTGCCGGAAATATGGTGCAAATTAACTTTGTTATTTAAATGAACCAAACTACAACGCACTCCGCGATCACATGATACATTTATGACATTTCACCAATTAGCACTTCAACTAATGCTATACCAAACATTCAGTAATTTAATAGTTTGTCTGACAATTACACAATAAAATACACACAATAGTTCCATAAACGAGCTGGTATTTTGATGGGGATACTAGGTTTGATTTTTCGTAAAAAGAATTTGACATGAGGCTAGCAAAAATTCGAATTGAGGAACTGCGATATTTAATTTAATTGATACTCTCGATTAACAAAAGATATTGTTAAGACGAAAATCGCAACGTAGTTACATCAATCTCGCGAGGCCTAACATTGACCTATAGACAAAAAGCCACAGGTATTTTTTCAAATAAAAAACCCTGTTATTTCGTGCTATAAAGAAACATTTTTTTTTTCATATACCTGAATCCAATAAGCCCGGAAAAAACCAAACGTGTTAAGTTGTGCATTTTAACACTACGTCAATAGGAAATGATTCTGTCCCTGCCATTTTCATTTTATTAAAGAGCTGATTGTGTTATCCGTGATTTTGTTAAGCGGAGTGCGTTGTAGTTTGCTTCATTCAAATAGCAAAGTTAGTTTGCACAACATTTCCCACAAACAACGTCTTAGTTGAGAGAGCAATATTGTAAAATATCATGTTACTTTAAACGATGCTGTACATGGTATAAATGACATACCACGAACTGCAGTGGCCGTTCCTTGTAAACACACACATCCATCAAAAAGTCACGTCAACCGCCGCGTCGTACCATCCAAGTCACCGTTCACAATAACAGAAAAACAGCGAGTACGTGCGCAACTTCGATTTAGGGATTCTTACCGAAGATCCCATTTTAAATAGCAGCTTCCAAGATTATGCCAATTAATGAACTGTTTTATTTTGGTATTCTGCCCAATTTACTCATCAGCTTTTAATGTTAACATTACTTTATCCATACTTTGTCGAAATAAAATAATATTTTAATACGAAATTGCTACGACATTGGTTTAATACATAAAACAAATGAGTTATTATATGATGCAGTATTCAGTATGTATGATCTTTCAAAGCGCTTTACACTGCACCCTTTGGCATAACTTACACTCCATCCATTGGAAGACCTTACACTTCACCCCCTGGCAGACCTTACACCCTACCCACTGGCAGACTATACACTTCACTCTCTGGAAGACCTTACACTTCACCCAAGGCAGACATTACACCCCACCCCTGGCAGACTTTACACTTCACCCCATGGAAGACCTTACACTCCACCCCTTAGCAGACCTTATACTCGATCCCTTCCAGACATGTTCCTTCCAGCAACAACTCGACTTCTGGGGGAAGCAATCAGCAACGCTGAAGATACAGGGCTATATGCTTTTTACACCACTGTATATTGCCAGGTATACGTCCTCCCCTCTCTCACTCCAACCCTCTATCCTCCCTCCCTCTCCCTACATCAATCCCTCCGTTCCTCCATCCCAGGTCTTGTATATTCACAATTGAGGTGTATTTGTCATATGCCGATATTGAAACTTGCCAAATTGGGCAAAGTGCCGACATTTAATTTGGCAAATACTATTTATCAAATTGTCAACTTCTCTCTCTTCACATGTTTTTTTTTTAGAAAGTCACATTTTATATTTCAGCCAACCGAGTGTTGAGTGAGCTCCAACAGAGATTCCGTCTCAAGTCTGCCGTAGACGGCATGACACCTGCCTTAGAGTGACCGTGGAATACATGAAAGCTCCGTGTACTTCGAACGACCAAACAACGTACAGCTTCCAATATCGTTTAACTGACTGAAAGATACCGTTGCTAACTTGTAGTATTCTAACCAACAAGACTACATAGCGAAAACAGTTGTAATAATTTTTCGAAATTATGTATTTGCATATTGTTCTAGTCATATTAAAGTTTCTTTCATTGACTATTGTTCGTGTTTCTTTAGAAGCATTCACCTGTTTTTTTTACTGAATCCAACACTTAGTAAGTAGAATACGTACACAGGGTGCTGGGCCTTCACAACCGACATTAGACTCTCACCGAAGGTTCTCCTGACAAATCAGTATTAGTTATTGACATTACATTGAACAAAGCGTATTATTTAGTAATACAAGCTGGACAGCCTGTCGCTCTGCGATATGGCTGTATGTTGCATTACATCCTTGCATTAATTAAATAAAAACGCTTCTAAAACTAAGAAAAAAATATTGCAGCTGAATGTCAAATAAATAATAATTAAATCAGTTTCTATGTTAAAACCATTGGTATATTTATTTAGTTCACTTTCATAAGGTCCTACTCTAGAATTAGTGAGTCCACGATATATGTGTTTCCATTTATCTGCATGGATTATGACATAGTCACCAGGTAAACAGGACCAGCGGCTTTTATTGTATTTTCAGAAAGCAAAGACAATGTTGAGTGAACGAAATAGTCCAAGTCTCGAAACGGCAATAGGAGGTTTCAAACCCTCGTCCCCTCGACCGAATGTCAAAAGCACTGTCACCGAGCCGCCGCGCAATTTAATTAAGGAAGATAAATATTGTAATTTAAGAGTACTAACCTTTACATTTATATTATATGCAGTACACATATTAAGTTAATGCTAGTATCATTCATAAAATCATCTTTTTTACAAAATTAAAACATGAAGCGTAGTTACATTGAAATATATGTTTAGTGCAGTAGATACTTCCAACTAAGCTACCAATCTCATTTAAAGTATGACACTCTTTAAGAAAATTAACGATGTTGGAGGCCACAATGTGCTGGATTCATGATTTCGCATTGGTGAAGTCAAGGACGTTGATTTATTATTATTTACTTTGAAAGAAAGTTGCAGTGATGGTGTCCCTTCATCGGAGGGGGAAGGAATGGTGGAGGGTTTATCTGATCAACGGGAAGTATGGTAGCAATATTCATCTGCATTGTAACGTAAATGTCTACACATGGATACAGTGGCCAGAAGATGTATGTTATATTATCAGTCTCTGACTTTTTTGTATAATGCGATTGATGCAGTACGTTTTGATGAATCACCAACAATAAAATAACTGAAACGCTTAAATGCTATAGTTTAGAAAAAAAACTGGTACTGGGATACTGAACAGTGGTTGCAGTGTAATAGTTGTGTTTTAAGCATAATTATTTGAAACTGTACATATTTGGTACAATAAATACATCCAGGTAAGAAACTCATTTAAATAATTGACAAGGATTGTAAGAAAATTGTCGTTATGGTGTATTGGAACTGGTTACTCCTTTCAACTGTGATTAATCATCAACCTAATACATGTGCTGAAATTCAGCAGTTTATACTGGTATTTGAAGTGGAGTATTAATCTAATCAACGAGAACTGTGGAAGAAATATCCATCTGCGTTATAACGTAAACTTTTACACGTGGTTACAGTGGCTGCATAATATTACTACTTCCAATTCAATTCATATACTTTATTTCTGACGGATCGGTTTATTTCTCTAAAGAATGATCAATTATACATGTGACAGAAGCAGGACATTTTCAACTATTGTGAATTGAAAGCAACTTCTCCCAGTGTTCACTACTGTGGATGGCAGACAAGACATGTTTTTTCACTCTTTGCAATTCTTGCCATAAACATTTCGTACGACCGTTTGATGGTTTGGTGTAGTAGGTAAACATCTGACAGTCTAGCGGTAACAATGACATTGAAACTCCTCACACTGTCGCAGTATCGGGTATTTTCAAGAGGGCTAAAACTTTTCGGAGATGAATATTTTGCATCGCTTGAACACTGAACACTATTCCTAACAGGACAGTATTGCTATTGGACGCAAACTACCACACTTCAACCAAGCTGTGTGGACACAACTGGGCCAAGACAATTGAAGAAAACTGCTGATGTTGTCGTTGGTGTTGTTGTTGTTTTTGTTGTTGTTGTTGTTGTTGTTGTTACTGTCGTTCCATTCATTGCTGTTGTTATGATAACTTGGGCTCGGCACATGACTCATTTTGAAATCATCAACAAACAAACAAAAATGCATGTAACGTAGTTTAATTCAATGTTCAGCATCAGCGCAGCCACTCAGGTGTGACAAAGGGATGTTTGATGCGGTGTGTCATCGTCGGACACGCGTGACTGAAAAACGGATGTGGTCTGTCGCCATGGACACGCTCAGTTATCAGCACTTCATGAAATATGATGATGGTATAACATGAGAAATATATAATATGTCATTTGTTTAATGCAATACAAATCTCCCTTTTCTTGGCAGCTGTCATGTTGACCAGACCGAAGAATAAATGCCAGACAGTTTGTGGAAGTCGATTTCCGCTGTGACGCATTAAAACGCATTAAATGCTTTCAACATAAATCGAAGGACCAGTGGGTATACACAGAATCAAAGGTAACTCTCAATCAAGCGACCTGCTGATTCAGAACGGGATAAGGGTAAAAAGCCACCAAACATTGGGATAAAATGGAGTTAGACGCAAACCGCATGGCCATAGTCTATTGTCAAGCGTTGGACTATGGGTTTACAAATATATTTTCATTTGGTAAGTGAATATATTGCTATACTGCAAGCACTAGTGGCGTAGTATTAATGAACAGAATGGCGCGGCCCATGACGTTAAGATGTTAAGGTGTTTAACACGGTTTCCCTAGAAGACCACTGGCGAGATATTCGTGATTCTAGTTGCAAAATTAATGGTTACGCATTAGTAACTCTTGAAGGTGCATGGGCCCAAAATCGTGACTTTTATGTCCCTTTTAAATATTTATGTAATTTATCGCCATGGTTATCTCAATGATCACACGGACCGGTAGCTTGGACTTACTTATTTTGTACAAAAGTCTTCGAATTGTTATATTTGTTTTAGATTCCCGCTGCAGTAACAACCTAGTATCATGTATTCATTTGTAGTCGTTGTTAGTTTGCCATAGAACGTACTTAGTCCGCCGCCGTGTAAACAACTTACCCCGCATGCAGGGCTAATTGTTACAATCGACCGCGCCTGGGAAACTGTATAGGCCATTATTTCTAATTAATTACAATAAGGAGTATAATTGGCATGGCAATTGTTTTATTAATTCTAATAATAAGTTACATTGAGACAAATTATGCAACTAACATACTTAAAAAAATGTAATTGATGAGTGTAGCAACTAACCCTGGTCTCCCCATTACATATCAGGCTCTAACAACAACGAGCGCGTGTATTAGTAAAAACCGCAGCTTTAGATAAAGCATATCCTTACTTTTTTACGGTGCTCATTGCTAAGTTAATAACATAATATAATAATGTCAGTGTAATTAAACACAAATACTCTAATGCGTAGTCGTTTGACACAGTACTAATGACATCATCAAAACACTGCATACTCCTTTATGACTTCCATAAAAAAACACAATTCGTATAATTTACGGATGATCTTTGTTTATTCTATAGCATTGCGTCTTTCTTGTTATAAAAAAGGGAAGAGCAGGTTAACACAATTCACTGGCCTTAGTGTGGGCCTACCAACCTTGCTTTCCGTCTCAATCATTCAGGAGCAGGTGGGCAATACCCATTCGCAGCGTTTCGTCACGTCACAACACAACAGAATATCAGTCTGGCGCATGATCACTTCTTCGTGGACGCAATTCACGAAGCTCGAGCAGCTGTGGCAGTCGTGGTAGTCACCGTCCGGCAAACCGCTGCAGTCTTCAATTCAACGAGGACCCGTCGGACAACCTGTGTAGTGCCGATATATTCGGATATAACGTTAGATGTGACAGCCTTAGCAACACGTTCGGTAGAACACGAAACATGCAGGCCCTATTGGCGCGGTGGCTAAGTTGGTCTGTATTCGAGGGAGTACAAAGTATTACCAACATATCTCTTTTGCAAATCCAAAATACAGTACTCCGCTGATAATTAACCTGAGCTTTGCCAGTACTTTAGACGTCCAACCCATCAACATCTTCAGTAAACATTGAATCCGAGTTAATCTTGAGAAGGCCGAAGTAATGTGGATAGGCGAACATAAGGTTGACCTCCATACAGTAGTCGATGGAAAGCAATTGAACGACGTTTTGTACTTGGGCCGTATAGTGCGTTTGGATGGAGGAAGTAGCAACGAGCTACAGTGTGGCTGCAAGCAAACCACCAGAATGGAGGATGGACATATAGTTGGAGAAACAGCTAAAGGGGAAATGTGTGGGATGCATGCGTGATACCAGCTTGTGTATATGGATTGGGACACCAGCAGTGAAAGAGACAGGCGACAAGACGACTGCACGACGATAGGCGCAGGCAAACGACTTGGCTATAAGTGGCATTCTACGCTACATGTAGGCTTCAGACGAATCTCGTAGGCACGTGGGTTGTATTTTGTCGTCGAAAACATTAGAACTTTGCCATTATATTGCATTATCAGCAGGTTCCATGACTAACCACCAGTTGATGTATACGCATTTTAGCTCCATCAAAAGTTGGTAAACAAAATAAATGTAGGTTGTCGTAACTCGTCTCCTTATATATTGTTGGAAAGTTCTGTTCACACGGTTTGCTAAATTAAAGTGAACGCCTGCGCCTATAGTATGTCAACATTAATGCACACAACCCCCACATAAACACACACAAAAACACATTCGTACACGCACGCACACAAACACACACACACAAGCACATACACACAAAAAAACA
>SDWI01002567.1:0-14770 GCA_009193005.1 Lamellibrachia luymesi
ATATTCAATCCGTTTGGACCATTGAAAACAAATGGTATAACGCCTATTTACACCAACTGATGTCTAGGTTATTTGCATGGTTAAATGTACGCATAAGGAGGGGGTAAACAATTCGTAAGGAAATACGAATTATATATTGCACAACATTCATGTTTGCACAACCAAGTTGAACACCCGTCAGAGAAGTTTGTCTTAATCACCATTCATTGCACCTGTATATCTCAGGAAAATATCAGTGGCGCCACATGGCGATTGTATGCTATACCAATTGGAATTGTGTCGTGCAAATCTACAGCGGGCGTACCGTGTGTCTACGGACGGTCACTTGTCCACTTCCGTGCAACAAGGTCGAATCGAGTGAGTCGCGGAGTTGCCAGTGAATCTCCTTAAGACCAGAGTGAAAGTCGTGGCTGTCGAACTGAAACCTGCACGAAACATGATACACGAAACGTGAATAGTGTTCCAATTTGCTATACTAACCTTTAATAGTGTAGTTTAATGGTATCTTTGTTTCGTACTACTATTAATTGATAACATTGGTAGTATTTTCTTTCTACAATGATTGTTACATATGTCCCTCTTTCCACCATATTGATACAACTCAAGCAACGTTTAACAAAGCAAATGCCAACCTCATGTCAAATAAATCTAAAGAGTGGTGCACGGCCAACTGAGTCCGTCCGTGCCGAGACAACCAGACGTCCTGGATGACAGGAGGAGACGAGTCGACGTGCACCAACACAGAGTCTGTCTTCGTGTTGCCCATCACGTCCGTCGCCCTGACCCACATCCGCACCGAGTCACCATCCGCTCTCGGGACGTCTACGGTCATCTTCTCGCTCTGAAACACAACGTCGTCTCAAATGTGAAAAGCAACCAAGTCGCGTTCGCCTCTTTGAATAATGACTTCCCGTACTGTGCTTGACTGAGTAAAATATGCCACATTATCGCACCTTCTACTGACAGACCGGCTGCTAGTAGCTTCTCTTTCTAATTTATTTTTCCAGTTGTTGATGAACTTGTTGTTACTTTTACGGCTACCATTCGCATAGAAATAACGACCATCCATGTCGTTAATATCATGTCCAGTAAAGACTGCAGCTCAGTGTGTCGCTACGATTGTCTTTACGTGTATTTCGTGTTTGTCCTATAATGATTACATTGCATGATTCAGAATCAGAAGCTGAAAATGTGTATTTATCCAAAGCAACATACATCGCAGCATGTAGTACAGCGATAAGTCATCGCAGCATGTAGTACAGCGATAAGTCATCGCAGCATGTAGTACAGCGATAAGTCATCGCAGCATGTAGTACAGCGATAAGTCATGTGAACAACAAACAACAGACAATCACTATCGATGGAAACAAACTATTAACAACGTAGTGCGCAGTGTAAATGGACAAGTTGGAGTATGGAACATGAAACTGCTATTAAGGCCACATTGGTCGTCGTCATAGAAGCCACCCAGTCTACCAACTACCTTTAAAACACTGATTTATTTAAGATACACTGACAGCTTTAAGTATAATGGTTAGAGTGCAGCTCAGTGTGTCGCTACCATTGTCTTTACGTGCATTTCGTGTTTGTCCTATAATTATTACTTTGCATGATTCAGAATCAGAAGCTGAAAATGTGTATTTGTTCAAAGCAATAGACATCGCAGCATGTAGTACAGCGATTAAACACTGTGAACTACAAACAAAACACAATCACTATCAATAGAAACAAACTATTAACAACGGATTGCGCAGTGTAAATGGACAAGTTGGAGTATGGAACATGAAACTGCTATTAAGGCCACATTGGTCGTCGTCATAGAAACCACCCATTCTACCAACTACCTTTAAAACACTGATTTCTTTAAGATACACTCACAGCTTTAAGTATAATGGTTATAATAAATGGGACCGACTACATTAAGATATACTGAAGTCTTGCAAATGTTAACCAAAACATGAAATCATGATATAATGATTTTAATAGCATTTATAGCATGTATTTCCAAAAATCGTTGTTCGTCGTAATTTTAAAATTGTAAAAATATAAAAGGGAAATGAAATAGGCGCAACATATGCTGATCATATTTTAGTTGGAGACTTTAGTTGTGGATTCTATGCATGTTGAGAGTATATGACGTTGAGTTGCCAGAGAACGATGGAAACGCCCAGCACCCGTTGTAATCAAAGAAGCGTGACTGACCTGGAAGGCTGCCACGTTGATCCATCTACCGGGGGCCGTGAGTGACCGACCACCCCGGTGGTCGACGGCGTGGGTCAACTCATACTTCACTATGGCGTTCACATTCGGTATGGCCTGTAAACACACATGACGTTCATATTCTGTATGGCCTGTAAACACACATGACATTCACATTCGGTATGGCCTGTAAACACACATGACGTTCACATTCGGTATGGCCTGTAAACACACATGACGTTCACATTCGGTATGGCCTGTAAACACACATGACGTTCACATTCGGTATGGCCTGTAAACACACATGACGTTCACATTCGGTATGGCCTGTAAACACACATGACGTTCACATTCGGTATGGCCTGTAAACACACATGACGTTCACATTCGGTATGGCCTGTAAACACACATGACGTTCACATTCGGTATGGCCTGTAAACACACATGACGTTCACATTCGGTATGGCCTGTAAACACACATGACGTTCACATTCGGTATGGCCTGTAAACACACATGACGTTCACATTCGGTATGGCCTGTAAACACACATGACGTTCACATTCGGTATGGCCTGTAAACACACATGACGTTCACATTCGGTATGGCCTGTAAACACACATGACGTTCACATTCGGTATGGCCTGTAAACACACATGACGTTCACATTCGGTATGGCCTGTAAACACACATGACGTTCACATTCGGTATGGCCTGTAAACACACATGACGTTCACATTCGGTATGGCCTGTAAACACACATGACGTTCACATTCGGTATGGCCTGTAAACACACATGACGTTCACATTCGGTATGGCCTGTAAACACACATGACGTTCACATTCGGTATGGCCTGTAAACACACATGACGTTCACATTCGGTATGGCCTGTAAACACACATGACGTTCACATTCGGTATGGCCTGTAAACACACATGACGTTCACATTCGGTATGGCCTGTAAACACACATGACGTTCACATTCGGTATGGCCTGTAAACACACATGACGTTCACATTCGGTATGGCCTGTAAACACACATGACGTTCACATTCGGTATGGCCTGTAAACACACATGACGTTCACATTCGGTATGGCCTGTAAACACACATGACGTTCACATTCGGTATGGCCTGTAAACACACATGACGTTCACATTCGGTATGGCCTGTAAACACACATGACGTTCACATTCGGTATGGCCTGTAAACACACATGACGTTCACATTCGGTATGGCCTGTAAACACACATGACGTTCACATTCGGTATGGCCTGTAAACACACATGACGTTCATATTCTGTATGGCCTGTAAACACACATGGCGTTCATATTCTGTATGGCCTGTAAGCATGCATGGCGTTCATATTCTGTATGGCCTGTAAGCACACAAGGCGTTCATATTCTGTATGGCCTGTAAACACACATGGCGTTCATATTCTGTATGGCCTGTAAACACACATGGCGTTCATATTCTGTATGGCCTGTAAACACACATGGCGTTCATATTCTGTATGGCCTGTAAACACACATGGCGTTCATATTCTTTATGGCTTGTAAACACACATGACGTTCATATTCTGTATGGCCTGTAAACACACATGGCGTTCATATTCTGTATGGCCTGTAAGCATGCATGGCGTTCATATTCTGTATGGCCTGTAAGCACACATGGCTTTCATATTCTGTATGGCCTGTAAGCATGCATGGCGTTCATATTCGGTATGGCCTGTAAACACACATCACGTTCATACTCGGTAAGGCCTGTAAACACACATGACGTTCATATTCTATATGGCCTGTAATCAAACCTAATATCAAGGTTGAGATTCATATATGAGTTATTGCGCAGCGATACAACACGAAGACATTTAATTTAAACAAATGGTGTCAAATTAAGATATTTGAACTTCGAAAATAAATCCACTCATCAAATCGTGGCTTTATTTGCGATTTACAAAAGTCAGCATGTATTCTGTTAATGTTCTCAAAACATACAGTTAAGCACATTAAATGTAAATGAATGGTTCGGACGGAGACTAACTAGATCATTTCCGTCACCCCGCGTTTCCACACTGCAGAGTAATTTATGCGCACCTACAACATTATTCAATGTGCACAAGATACGTATGTATTTATATTAATATGGAAAAACATAAAAGGTGTACGTAGTGTACACTCCCTCATTAAGTATAGACATGACGACAATGTTCGACGTCACGCAATGACAACTTGATGAACATACCTCCATAGAAACTGTGCTAGGAGGTTGTCCTGTCGTCTCCTCGTAGCCGGCGTCTATCGGGGGAGAGTTAGGCGCGATCCCGGCCAGGAACTTATGAGTGTGGTGGAACACGTTGGCGAAGTGTCCGCCCCACACGACGTCAACCTACGATAGAGCACATTATAACCAATGTCAATATCGACCTGCGATATAGCACTTTAGAGACATTGTTATCACCGACCAGCGACAAAGTGTTTTGGAGATATTCATAACGTCGACCAATCGATACATCGCTTTAGAGCCATCGATAGTGATACTGTAATTGTATCTGAGCAATTTGTATTTTATGATGCAAAGCCTCCAATATGAGATGTCAGAGTCAGAGTCAGACAGTCATGTAATAATTATTAGAATTATGCAGTTGCGGAATATTGTCATTCACGAAATACCTTTAAACGAAGTTGGCGCAGAAATCCGGCACGAAATAACCACATCGGAAGCAGGCGTATTTACAGTCAAAAATCAGTCAAAAACAGTTGTGGTTCTTCGGTAATTTGATCTGATTGTTGATGTAAGGTGCAACCTCTTAACACCTTTGAAATCCACGCTTTGCCCTGCATTGTTTTATGTACTTATGGATATCATTAAGGATATAATAACGCGTTCATTATAGCGAGGGCCATTATGTATGGCCTGTAAACACACATGACGTTCATATTCTATATGGCCTGTAAACACACATGACGTTCATATTCTGTATGGCCTGTAAACACACATGACGTTCATATTCTGTATGGCCTGTAAACACACATGACGTTCATATTCCGTATGGTCTGTAAACACACATGACGTTCATATTCTGTATGGCCTGCAAACACACATGACGCTCATATTCTATATGGTCTGTAAGCACACCTAATATCAAGGTTGAGATTCATATATGAGTTATTGCGCAGCGATACACCACGACGACATTTAATTTAAACAAATGGTGTAAAATTAAGATATTTGAACTTCGAAAATAAATGCACTCATCAAATCGTGGCTTTATTTGCGATTTACAATAGTCAGCATGTATTCTGTTAATGCTCTCAAAACATCCAGTTAAGCACATAAAATGTAAATGAATGGTTCGGGCGCAGACTAATTAGATCATTTCCGCCATCCCGCGTTTCCACACTGCGGAGTAATTTATGCGCACCTACAACATTATTCAATGTGCACGAGATACGTATGTATTATTCAATGTGCACGAGATACGTATGTATTATTCAATGTACACGAGATACGTATGTATTATTCAATGTGCACGAGATAGTATGTATTTGCATTAATATGGAACAACATATTAGGTGTGCTTAATGTACACTCCCTCATTACGTATGGACATGATGACAATGTTCGACATCACGCAATGACAACTTGATGGACATACCTCCATAGAAACTGTGCTAGGAGGTTGTCCTGTCGTCTCCTCGTAGCCGGCGTCTATCGGAGGAGAGTTAGGCGCGATCCCGGCCAGGAATTTATGGGTGTGGTGGAACACGTTGGCGAAGTGTCCGCCCCAGACGACGTCAACCTACGATAGAGCACATTATAACCAATGTCAATATCAACCTGCGATATAGCAATTTAGAGACATTGTTATCACCGACCAGTGACAAAGTGTTTTGGAGATATTCGTAACGTCGACCATCGATGCATCGCTTTAGAGCCATCGATAGTGATACTGTAATTGTATCTGAGCAATTTATATTTTATGATGCAAAGCTTCCAAGACGAGATGTATCAGTTATAATGATCATAAAACGAACAGCAAAAATGTTGCGCGTTGCCGAAAGAGTACATTCATTTATATTCAGAATCAACATATGTGTACGCGTATAGCAAATCAACGCGTTTTGTAGTGAAATTAGCAAACAAGGTAGGACGAAGAAACATATCAAGCGAGCACCCTACAATGACAAAAGCATGAAATAATGCGACCTTTACGTGTTAGGGTCAAATAGTCATGTAATAATTAGAATTATGCAATTGCGGAATATTGTCATTCGCGAAATACTGTTAACGAAGTTGGCGCACAAATCCGGCACGAAACAACCACAACGGAAGCAGGCCTACTTACAGTAAAAAATCAGTCAAAACAGTTGTGGTTCTTCGGTAATTTGATTTGATTGTTTGTTGATGTAAGGAGCAACCTCTTAACAGGAACACCTTTGAAATGCACGTTTTGCCCTGCTTTGTTTTATGTACCTATGAATATCATTAAGGATATAATAACGTGTTCTTTATAACGAGGGCCCATTGTGTCTTGTTTTTGTTATTGACATTTCATCACGTAGGCAAACCGAGTACGAATGTGTGAATCAGTTGTTGATTACCGATGTATCTCACCATGAAGCTCACCTTCACTCCAGCGTTATTCGTCTTCTGCAGTGTCGTCAACCATGTGTAGGTCGTGTTCTCGGCAGCCGAGTTCACCCGCAGTTGTTTGTCTGCGCCCGTGTTTATGCTGATGGTGTTGGTGTTGTCGAAGATGACGAAGCGTCTAGCGGCTTGTGAGTTCCCCGCCTTGTCTTCCACCGTCAGCAGTACCGCGTACACTCCTGTCCAATGGCCACGAACAACACAAACGGAAGTGACTTCGCGTACACAAATGTCTTTTTGTAAGTTCGGTTGACGCAATACAAATACAAATCGAAATGTAACTCTACAGTTGCAGCATGATTATGTATAGAAATAATATGCATAATCACGTTGTGGCAATAGCATAAATATGTGAAACTAAAACTGTTTCCTTTGGTGTTTTGTCTATGAGATCATACAATATCCCTAAATGTAAACAATGATCACAATAGCTATAATCACATAATGAAGCGTACCAGGATCCACCAAGTTGGTGGTGAAGGTATTCTGATTGGCGCCCAAAGATTTCCTGACAAGTGCTGCCTCCCCGTGGTGAGCCAGTTTATTTCCGTAAACCACTAGTTTGTATATGTCCACCTCGTAACCTTTGATTCCGGCGAGCGAGTCTCTCCAGCCCGACCATCGTACAGTGAGACTAGCCTGCAGCAACGACGTGCCATACATTACCTTACCGAAACAAAAACACAAAAATTTACCCATAACGTGGTAAATTCGACAACATCTTTGCATTTATTCCCGGAGATTAAGCTGGGCAACCAAATAAAGACATTATATATTTTGGGAATAGCAAAGCATAATAATAGTTTTATGAATCCAATATATAAATAGCCTATTGCAAAACAGTAGATGTGGAACAGATTGAAAACATGCATATGAGATAGGCAAAATACAAAATGCTTATTGAACTATTGACGTACATATGACTAACGCTCGCGATTTAGTATATTATTGTATGTTTTTTTAGCACCTTCGACGAGGCTACACGGCACATGCATATACGTATTGTGTACGTTATTGAATTACGCTTGAATACGCGGGACCTTCAGCACACTAACGTCGAATTGCTTAACTCCTGCATTAGTGTTCCACTGAGCAATGTGTGAGTATTGTACTGAATGTGTTGTCATTGCTTGTGGTCGCAAAGCCAAACATTGACTCATTTCCCAGAAAGTGTCCTCCACTTACAGACTTGGTGATAGGTTGACCTCTGTCCAGCATATTATCCGTGCATGTTGACCCAACGGAACAGTGGACCGGCTTGACCAGGTCAATGACCAATTGAGCCGAGTGTGTTGTCACTTGACCAGTGTAGTACTTTGGTGCGCCGACAGTCGGGGTGGCGCCTCTGTCGTAGTTGTTGATCTTCACGTAGCCGCCATTTCTCGTTGTTGCCGTGAAAAATAACCTTCACAAATTCATAGAGACGAACAATGCAATGTATGATTAATCGTCAACTGTATTGTTATGGTCTTCATAAGGGAACTATATAGCAACCTACGTATATTCCATATAATTACATATGTTGTGCATCATATACAATGGACTCCACTTAATCACGGACGACATGATCGGCCGTTTAGTAAAATTAAATATATTTCTGGGACAGAATCATTCCATATTCCCGCTGTATTAAAATGCGCAGATTTGGTGAGTCAGTTGCTTATCATAACCAATTTGTTCAAGCCTGAAGTAGTTATATTAATTACTTGGAAAATTGAAGGGCCGAAAGTTTTTTTTTGTAATATCGATGATCATGCGTAGTGTGATAAAGTGATCATTCTTATGCCGAGCTGTTGTTAAATTTGGCGCAATTAAATGAAACCTCGTTAACAAATATCGTCCGAAACAATTCGTAAATTAACAGTTAATTTATCAATACTCCGCTAACGTATGTCGATCTGTTGAAGGGAAGTACATAGTAGTTACGACATGTCTTCAAACGTACGATGTATGACCCTGGTATGTCGCTGCCTGCTCTGTTGTTCAGTTTCCAGTAGATTAAGTATAATTGACGAAATTTTTGAAATATCTTTGCTTACGTATCTCGCGGAAACTAATTGGATCTAATGTGGACTGGTAACCATCTTTTGCAGGACAAGTGATGTGTCCCCGTATCTTGTGTCATACCTGTCACCAGTGATGTGTCCCCGTATCTTGTGTCATACCTGTCACCAGTGATGTGTCCCCGTATCTTGTGTCATACCTGTCAGCAGTGATGTGTCCCCGTATCTTGTGTCATACCTGTCAGCATGTTGAAATGTGTGTGTAATCACGTCTTGGGTCTGACACGCGTGCAACCCTGTGTGTGGGTTGTTCCGTGAGCTGCCGCCACTGCATGCCACGTCTTTGTCAAACATATTCTGACCTCCTGTATGAAACGTAACACCATTGCTATCAAGCCATCAAATACATCAGTCGTCTGATCATAATAAGATTTTTATATGCGTATGCTTGTGTGTGTGCGTGCGTGTTCGCGTGCATGCATGCGTGCGCACGTGCGTGTGTGCGTACGTACGCGCGTGTATGTGTGTGCGTATGCGTTTATGAATGCGTGCGTGATTGCGAGCGTGATTGCGTACGTGCGCGCATTCATTCCGTGCGTGTGCATGTCGATCAAGCACGTTTGCTTTTATTTGTTGTGCTTGTGAATTGCAACGCTTCATGTCAACCTTATTGCGCTACGGGTGTAACTGAATCACACATTTGTATTATCTATTATGATCTGGAGAGACTCGTCCCCTGTTGGAATGGATTCTCATCAACAACCACGGAAAGACCGAGCGCTCCAGGGTCCGCCGCGAAAATGAACGCGGTGAAGTCTAGTGACTGGCAAATTTGGATCTGTTTGGTGATGTATAATCTCCCAAATATCCACTTTTACAAACACATTAGTTTTGTTGGTTTTCTGTTCTAGGAACAATAAGACCACATTGTCATCTGACACCACATTTTCTGCGTCGTTACATTGAAAGAAAATGATTCGTTGTTATATATTACGGACAAGGATTTTATTTGCAATATTGTGGTATACAGCACCAGGGTTTCTATATCGCGTCAGCGGTTATTCGGTTCAACACACATCATATATCAGTTGTATTTACCTCGTTCCAGTCTGTGGTGAAATTTAGCCTCGGTGATTCCCACTTTGAAGTCATTGATGTAGAATTTTCGCGGGTATACGGCCGCCGATGGGCCCCTGAATGTGCTTTTGATGTCAACCTGCAAAGAATACATTTTCTTTGGAATTAGACGTATGCAATACCAAAGTTGATGAAACGAGTTTAGGGTATGTGGAGGTTTAGGTTTGAGTATGAAGCGGACTATACAAATATATCACGCTTCAACAAAAATGTATAATTTTGGGGTTAAAGAAAGCATGAAAAACATACATCTTTTTCAACTCTATGTCAGTAGTATTGCATGCTATAATATAATATAATATTACGTTTTATAAATAAAATATATATATATATATAATATATATTACTAGTTGTTTTAATATATACTCAACTGATAATATATGATTTCCGTTACAATATTCTGTTTTGGGTATAGAAAAGGTTTTGAACTACGTATATCACTTACCTTGACGGCGTTCGGGCGGATGTTTGTGTAGACGACGGTGTTTGTTATATTCTCACAGTTTATCTCAACTCTCGACCCGGAACCACTTCTGTCCTCAGCCGTCACCAGGCAGTAGCTGATGCTCGGCTTGCTGGTGACTACGAAGAGAAGATCATATGTGTCAGTTCAACGATTGGCGAATAAGGATTTGTGAACGTTGCGGTACAAGTCCTCTTCAAACGTTGTCGTCCGATGCTTTGTCAAGCTTCGTTTAATCTAAAGTATTCAGTCTTAATTAGGTCTAGGTGATTATGTCTAATTTTACACACACACACGCGCACGCACCCACGCACGCTGTGTATTGGTTAAATTAAATTAATTAAAAATACCATTTGTCTTCCCCGGCAGACAAAGGCCCCACTTACTTGTGAGACAGTTGGTTGATCCAAACCCCGGCGCACAGCGACAACTTGCCGGCACGTTGGGACAATTCCCAGGGTAACAGAAGCTGCTGTCTGAACGCCACGAACATAACTCTAAAATGAAACTTAGTACAGTAATACAAAAGTAATTCATGAAGTAAATTTATCTCAACTCTCGACCCGGAACCACTTCTGTCCTCAGCCGTCACCACGCAGTAGCTGATGCTCGGCTTGCTGGTGACTACGAAGAGAAACGGGTATGACGTGCAGACAGGTCATGTGTCAGTTCAGCGATTGGCGAATAAGGATTTATGAACGCCGCGGTACCAGTCCTCTTCAAACGTTGTCGTCCGATGCTTTGTCAAGTTTCGTTTAATCTAAAGTATTCAGTCTTAATTAGGTCTAGGTGATTATGTCTAATTTTACACACACGTGCACGCACCCACGCACGCTGTGCATTGGTTAAATTAAATTAATTAGAAATACCATTTGTCTTCCCGGGCAGACACAGGTCCCACTTACTTGTCAGACAGTTGGTTGATCCAAACCCCGGCGCACAGCGACAACTTGCCGGCACGTCGGGACAATTCCCAGGGTAACAGAAGCTGCTGTCTGAACGCCACGAACATATATCTGAAATGAAACTTAGTACAGTAATACAAAAGTAATTCATGAAGTAAATATGTTATTCTAATCATAATTATAGAGATTTACTTATTCAACGTTTCAGCTACCGTTGGTAGCGTTCACCAGGAATTGGATTATCGGACGACTAGTTCTTCTTCTACTCGCCAGTTGGCATGGCAAGCAGGGCGTCACATACGTGGCCGATTCTTTATCCCCTCATCTCGATTCATGATTGGAGTCGTTTTTCTGATCCATATGGCCGCTGTAATTCATCTCACGTTTCTGTTACTTTCTCTGTCTACCAACTTTGCTCCCCCAGTCAACGCTGTAGCGCCAACTGGCGAGCAGAAGAACAAGTCGTCCCAAAACTCACTTCCCGGTGATGGCTACCGACGGTGACCCCAACGTTGAGTGAGTACATATCAACACTTGTTATTTGAAGAAATTCGTTACTACAGTATTATCTACCAACTTGACGAACATTATTATCTACCAACTTGATGAACATTAGTATCTACCAACTTGATGAACATTTCACGAAAACAAGAAATTCAGCTTGAAACGTTTTGTTTACATATTACGTATACTTACTCTGACATATCCTGTTTGTGTGGCCACCGCTGCTTGCCCGTCGGAAGGCCTTCTTCTCCCCGCCGTAGTCGTAGTGACAGCGCCGACATTGCTGGTCTGTGCCAGAGTTGCACACCAAATCCCTGCAGTTGGCTATCTTTACGCAGGCTGCAAGCAGGAAGGTCTTTAGGAAGACATCGCACATGCGCGCTACCTCAAACTTACCTATTCTCAAACCATTCATTCCATTGTTAAATTAGCATCTGCTGAACATGTAATCTATCTTTTCCTCTCCCTCCGCTCTCACCCCCTCCCCTCTCCATCTCCCACTTCTTCTCTTTTTGCCCTCCTCTCCCCCTCTCTCGCATATCCCTCTCCAAACCCTCTTTCCTCTGTCTCTGTCTCTGTGTATGTCTCTGTCTCTGTTTGTATGTCTGTATGTGTGTCTGTCTGTTTGTCTGTCTGTATGTGTGTCTGTCTGTCTGTCTGTCTGTCTCTCTCTCTCTCTCTCTCTCTCTCTCTCTCTCTCTCTCTCTCTCTCTCGCTCTCATTCTATCTCTCTCTCTCTATCTCTCTCCCTCCCCCTCTCCTTCCCCCTCTCCCTCTATTTATCTCTCTTAATCTCTCTCACTTCAAGACCCGCTAGGTGGCGTAGCTGTTTTCACCTTCTGAAAAAATCCTGCGAAGTCTCATGGTCTAATCCAATACGTTGACAATTTTCTTTGTATGCAAACTGACAATTCCATTTACATTAAGGTATTAAATTAAACGTCACATAAATGTCACATATGATAATCATCGACAAGTGTAGCCGGATAGCATGACGATTTATAACTTACTTTACTTAGAGAAGTTTTCTTGAAAACTCATTACGCTTTACATAACTTACTTGAAATAATATGTCACACATATACAGAGACTAATGCACTCAACAACGGTGCGTGGTTCACCAACCTATGATCACAAGTACTCAAGAGGCGAGACGTGGGCACAACTCGACACAATCAAACAACGTAGGTATGTCCGATTTGTTTTATTGTTTTAACTAAATCACCGGCGACTACAATTTAGCACGAATGGACATGAAAGTGTATGAGTAATTGTAGTTCCGGAATGCTAGACATAAACAAGCACAAATCGTTGATACATATTTATAAACTCTAAAAACCCAATGATATTACACCGGACTTCTCCGGTTCTACCAATCGGGTCGCAAGTGAATCGTCCTGTTTAGCTGAATGCGGATTTAAACGCGTCATGTATTGGACCAATACCCATGCAGGCAACATGTATATTTATTAATTGAGACAACCACAAAGCAACATCCGCTTTGGAATAGTGCAGCAGACGCAGATCGTGGTCAGCCATGTTCTTCACCAGTGAGTATTCTTATTCTTCGTGTTGGGGGCTTATTTTCAATGTTCATATAGATTCGTCCATCTTGGAATACAACAGCGTTCGCAAATCGATCAGGCATATTTTTCACCGGTGAATATTCTTATGCGTCGGGATGGGAGCATATTTTCCAGTGCTCATGAATGGTCGTCCACGTTGGAATGTCACAACGTTCGCAGATCATGGAAAGGTATAATTATTCTTCACCAGTGAATCATCTTGTTCGTCTTGCTGCGTGCTATTTTTAGAATGATCAAAGGGAGTGTCTTCCAGTTTCAGTTACCACTGTGTTGTGCAGTGGACTCCGATTAACATAATCACTTAGAGCCGACACAATTGGAGTACATTTAGCGGCTGATTTTCTTAAGCGGCACATTTTATAAATCGGTAATTGGGAATTACTACGTCCAAGCCAATAAATCCGCGATTCTGCTGCACCAGATTCGACTTCTCTCCTGCATCTATTTTCCAGCAGTGTTCCTCACTGTACCTGCGTCCATTGTGCTTTACCATCCACTTTTAAATAGGCGTATCAAACGAGGCAAATCAAAACGAATGTGTAACATTTTAAGTATCAGCTAAAATCATACTTACGATGTCCACAACAAGATCCCCAGAAGACTTCTGGGCATACGCAATATCCGGGTCGCGGGGTGCCTCTGTTGTGGCAAAATCTGTTGCATGTTTGGGAGTCGGTCGGGCCGCCGGAGCATCCTCTACCGCCGCAGTATGCTTCCTGTCGTTTACTCCTGCTCCGACTCTGCACGCCAGCGTTACCACACGGGTGATTGCACGCACCCCATCTTGACCAGTTGTGCCACACGCAATTTACTCGCGAACACCTACTGCTACTTCGCCTGCAACAAATCCCGAATTCTGACAAATTGATTATGACTAGCATCGCTATTAGCAGAAACAGTTGGTGATATGTTGACATCTTAGTGTTGAAGTAGTAGTGCTCTCTTCCCGAGCTGAACGACTTGTGAGTAGTGTCCTTCATGGGGAGTGACGCATACGAATATTGCTTTCGTTTCAAGACAACCAATGATATTCCATCGGGCGTTCCCAGATCTACCAATCGGGTTGCAAGTGAAGCCTCTTGGCTATTTAAATGAAACTGAAATTACTCGCATAATGTACTGGACAACTACCAAGGCAGGCAACCTGTTATTGTATTATCTTAATTGAGATATCCAACGATAAGGTCACCCATTGAAATACTGCAGCATTCGCAGATCGTGGTCAAGCACATACTCCACCGGTTAGTATTCTTAACCTTCGGGCTCGGTGATTATTTTACAATGTTCATATAGAGTCGTCCACCTTGGAATACAACAGCGTTCG
>SDWI01002567.1:15439-26238 GCA_009193005.1 Lamellibrachia luymesi
ATATATATATATATATATATATATATATATATATATATATATATATATATATATATATAATGAATGAAAGACGTATCGATATATATGTCGGCTTGTGACGCTTTAAGGTGATGCAGTATCAAAATATAAGTCAAGTGATTTTCGCAGATGTTTTTTTCCTATTTCGGTGTCATAACAAATTCCGCGCAATGAAATGTAGGCACGTATCTTGGCTGTCCGAACACATGTCTGTACAAAATAGATATAAGGATGGCTAAAGTTCAATCATGCACCTATATATTTTATATAGGGAGTTCGGCGTTTGTTTCGAATAAGCCAATACATTAAGGCCATTAACGTGCACTGGCCGTCAATTAGTGCCTAAAATTCGATGTAGGAATACAAAACAACTATTAACTGTCAGAAAACAAACGAACTACGCGTATGTAAGACACTTGGAACGACTATACATATGTAATATTTCAAAAGCGTACCCACATAAACATAATACTTACGGTGTCCACAACAAGTGCCCCAGAAGACGTCTGGACATGTGCAATATCCACGTCGCGGCGTGCCTCCGTTGTGGCAAAATCTGTTGCATGTTTGGGAGTCGGTCGGGTCGCCGGAGCATCCTCTACCGCCGCAGTAGGCTTCCCATCGTTTACTCCTACTCCGACCCTGCACGCCAGCGTTACCACACGGGTGATTGCACGCGCCCCATCCTGACCAGTTGTTCCATGCACAGTTGCGGGCTGAGCAGCCTCCTCGGCGTCTTCTCCAAAACCCCGAGTGTGTCTGCCCAACCAGCATTAATATCGACCCCAGACCAAGCAGAAGTTGACTAGTTGTCAACATGTTTGTTAAACTGCCTAGAAAGTTCGACGTGAAATCCGCAAACTCTGTCTGTAGTTTCGTTAAACCCCGGCCAGTCCTAGCCGGATGCGCTTGTGTTACTGCATCACACAACGTCACTGTCGTTGAGTTGGCTCTGAAAGGACACACCTCGTCGTGCATCATTTCGACAACCAATAGCATTTAACCTAGCAAATTAACGTATGGGTAAGTAATAGTGCACGGCTGCAGGTTCATGGCACTGAGCAGTCATTGCACGCTAGCGCTTTCTCACTAAGGACGGCGTTTTGTTCAGCGTACCGTCGCAAAAAATCGTCAACGCGTGCGTAGAATTTCTGCTGGAAGAAGTCGTAGCGGGAAGCAAACCGTAACACAATACGGTGTCTTTTGCCACCGTACCGTCAACGTGCGTGACACTTTGAAACGTAAGTTTTGGCTGCGATGGTCATAATGTAGTATCGGTTAGACGATGTAACACCTTACATTCATCTAAAGCAAGAACGTTGCAGACCTGACGCCAACGACATCAGTACTAGTGTACTCGAGTACATGTTTTGAAGTACTTGCACTTGTATCCAGATCATTGGTGGTCATTGTCGTATGACTCAATGCACTTAGAGTTTTACAGGAGTGGTGTTAGTTTCAAACGTAAATTTGAACTATGATGGATATAATGATATAATGAATGAAAGACGTATCGATTTGTATTAGCGTATGCATTTGTTTGCAATAAATCACAACAGGTTAGATTTAAAATGTGAAAAAATGGAAAAAAGAATTATTAATTACATTTCCAATGAAGTACCATAGGGATTCATCGTCTACACCAACGTACAAAACATGATAATATTATTTACACAACTGCGTTCATATAATTATATTGATGCATGACCAGTGAAATAAAAAAATGTGAGACTTGAAGGAAAACCGCGGAAGTTGCACGCAATGCTGTATTGCATACTTTCTGCCGGAAGTTACAGCACCACGCATGGGCAGTAATTATATTTCCTAGAATGAAGGGAGCAGCCCCTTCGTCGGCGTCTTCTCCTAAAAATCACGAGTGTGTCTTCCCAACCAGTATTAACAGCAGCTCAAGAGCGCGCAGGATTCCAGTAGTCAACATGTCCGATGGTCTGCGCCGTTCAACACGAAACCCTGCAAACTGACGCGGTAGTTTAACTTAACCGGATGCCCCCGTATGATTGAAACTCACAGCACCACTCATTTTGTGTTGGCTCTGGTAGGACACGCGTGGTTTGTTCATCCTGTCACCAACCTGGTGAAATACCGTATGAGTAAGTTTTGGTACTCGGCTGCGTGACACCGATCATCCATTTCACGCTGGCGCTTCGTCGCTAATGACTCCGAGTACTGGTAACCGTACTTCGTCGCTAAGGACTCCGAGTACTGGTAACCGTACCTTCACAAAACGCAGCACTTTACAGTCAACGTGGTGACAGTTTCAAATGTAAGTTTTGATGATGATGCATTAACGACTAGGTGACGCAACAACTTCCATTTAACATCCATTTAAGGCCTGCACATTGTAGACCTGAGACCAAAGTACTCTCTACTCGTTGGCTCGTGTACTCGAATACATGTTTTAAGTACTTGAACTAGCACTCAGATAAATCAAAAGTCTTGTACTTGTACTCGTATTGCTCAAAGTATTCATATTGTTCCAGTATTTTACGAGAATTTGCTTCAATGTGATGCTTCGAAAATGGCTTTATTTCCTACGTTGATGAAATAATTAAAAGCAATGAAAAGAAGTTGAAAAAAACGTAGCAATAATCTGTGTTACATACATATCATGAAGGAGTCTCCACATCTACAGAGGCGTTATCTTGCTAACATAGCTAAGATTGATATTGTGAATTACATAATTTTATATACACAAATCCTGTACTTGTCTTGTCATAATCAGTAATGTGCACAATTATCACATAGATCAATTTATCAGTCTCACCACTGATCACTGGTGTACATATAGTGTACATATGGTGTACACCACTGACCACTGGTGTACATATGGATTAAAACAACAGAGGTAACGTTAATATTAAGCAAAACAATGCACCCATTATGTTGTCAGGTGCCCAACTATTGTTTACCTGGAGTCCTCCTGTTTGTGGTTTTATTTCACTTGGAACTGGTTGTTTGAAATAATCAGATAATTTTGATGAAGAATAGTATTATTTGTCATAACATCGTACTATATATACCATTACGCTGACCACAAAAATACTTGACAGTTATCGTTTTATGTAATTTCAACGCACGCAACATTAAAAAAATAATCAGATAATTTTGCTGAAAAAGTATTACTTGTCAACACATTGTAATGTACACGTCACTATACTGGTCCGTTTTTTACGTGTCACATACATAGTTATGTCGCACACCGCTTTAATGTTAGAGGAGGGATTTTCATTTACTTAACCGCATTAATACCAAAGACTATATCATCCTGTAGAAGTTATTCAACAAACAATGAGTGCATGTGCAATCAAACTATCTACCACAAAACTCGACCACCCGTAGATATGCCAACAGAGAATAATGCTCCCCCTCACGTTCCTTCATTGTTAGACGAGATGATGTCCAGTTGAAAGACGGGTTTAGGCGATCGACACAAAATGCAGTACATGAGTAAGCGCCAACACGAATGTTATTTATTGCGACAATGAAGAGGGTCGACTTCGCCAGGTTCTTCACACTCCGATGCAATAACTTTAACGAATCTACGTCCCTTGTTGAAATACGACGTGTGAACCAATGTCTGTCAACCACATGCCATGCACTTAGAAACGCGCTGTCATTCAAACATTTACCGTCAGGTGGCTGGTTGCACAGTGAATCTGTCAAATTTGTCAACAGTAGTTTCTCATTCCTATTGTAACTACACACCATGCATTGACCATATGTGCAGACAGAGGAATTTCGGGAAAGATCAGTGTCTTTTTTTTAGTAACACTACCCGGCGTAAGCCATAAAACAGCTCATAACACGCAGTTGAAACACGTCACCGTCGTCGCGCTGTCCAAAGCGTTGTCGCCGTCATTATCATCGTCATCATCATTAACAACAGTAACAACAACATAAACAACACCATTACTGTTATCGGGATCATCATTTTATCATCATCATCATCATCGTCATCGCCGTTGTTTTCTTCTTTCTCTTCTTCTTCTTCTTCTTCTTCACATTCGTCATCATCGTCACCATCACTACCATCATCATCACTATCAACATCATCATCGTCGTCGTCGTCGTCGTCGTCCATTTCGGTTTTTTACAAACCTGACACCATCCCAAGCAATATCTGTCGTACCTTTTGCACAAAACAAACCGAGTGAGTCACGAGGATCCGGCTTCCAGCCATATCAGTCAACAAGTCTTCTTTTGTCCAGTCATGAAAGGTGCAGCTCCGGTAGCTGCACTCGTAGCATACTGAATAACCAGCACCTAGTAGCTGCAGTAGAAACACGAGACTGTCTATGCTCTGTTCAAGGTGTGAGGATTCCCCTCTGGAGTTGGATGACTTCCCGTGTTCGTCACATCTGTTACGGGTCTACGAGACTTGCTTGTCCATCGTTGTAATACTACGGTGAACAGTAATGAAATGAGTAATGAAATGTCTAAATTGTTCAGCAGTGTATTTCGGGGACGGTAAAACAACTCAACGCTTCCAAAATATTTGGATGTGTTGATATTAGCACAGTACACATTTAAGCGCAAAAACGATGAAACAGAAGATTCAGTAAGTGTTGACAAAAAGAGAATACGTTCAAGTTGCGGCCAATTGTCAACGAGCAGTTTACCCGCGAGCAACCCAATCTCTTCTGACGCCAGAGAAAAACCCGAGTTTACTATATTGGTTAGGAGACACACCAGCAACGTAGTAATTAAACTATGTGTAGTAATTAAACTATGTTGGATTTGCAGTAGTTAGCGCTGGCGCTTGCCGTCCAAAACCAACAATGTAAGTGTTGAACGTCAATTTAATGCTAACGAATAGTTAGTGCAAAATACGTTAATCCGGCTACGAGCCATCCACGAGGTGATCGATTACTTGGCTTTGTGACCTTGGGCTATCCAGACACTGCTTGTGTGAGCGACTGCACTTATGCTGGAGCAAGCATCAAAGCAGAAAAGGAAATGATGTGCTAATTAGAAGACCAAGTAGTTAATTTAGCTGTTATTTTTTATTGTAACATAGTCTGAAATTAATCGTAATATTTACATCATATATGAGGCCGAATGTCGCTGTTGAGAGGATTTTGGAAACTACTGGTCTCGCTTACAATGTGAGCAGCATCTGCCCCAGAATTTGTCCGGTTATCCGTTTCTAGGACTACCTCCGTTGTGGCAGAATGTCTTCCAAACCAGACTGCCCGTGCACTGTCAGAACATCGTTCCCCGATAGGCGAGAGGCTTTCCTTGCTATCTGCTACCGTCCACGACCGACACTGTGCTCCACAGCTAACTGAGCGCCCCACCACCACCACTTTCTCCACGAGCAATCTGCTCGTGAAAATCTCGGCCCCCTCCGCCAGACGACAGAACCCCGAAATTGCGGGTTAGAGTAAGACTAGGATCAACCACAGAATACGATAGTAGTCGCGTTATTACCATTCTTGTGCGGTTTATGTGCGTTATGTGTCCACACAACAAAGGCGTCATAGCAAGTAAGAACAGCGGCTTTGCCTGAATTGAAAACTTTCTCTCACTTCGTTTGTCAATACCAAGTATGTCCGTAATCTCTCCGTATCCGCACATATACAATTATACGTGTCATGTCACGGATGGTTGACTCATCGTGGGCAAAGAGAAATGAACATAGTGGTGGTAGTGGATTAATACATAAAACAAAACTATATTTTCCCTTGCATAAAACCAGGCATTGGGGATATTATAGTGCACCATCAGAAAGGCACATATGTCCAGCTTCCTACCTGCCAGACGCTTGACGAGTACAGGTGTTGTACGCAATGCTGTGAAACGATTCAGCGTAATACCAATTTTCGTCGCTGAACTTCTCGTATACCTTAACACACAAACACAAAGTTCAAAGTAACAAAAAATACTCTTTATACAAATTCCACTGCGCCACACAAATACGCAGGTACGCATTCATAATTGTGCAGTCAATCAAAATTAAGTATAATAAAATTGACATATGTATGACTTTTGATTTGCAGGTCCCGTTCAAAAACGAACCATGCATCGACACGCAGGGACCAATGTATTGTGTCGACTGGTGATACTCTCCTCGCTGCTGCTGTTTGTCGTCCACGCGGCAAACGGAGTATCAGGTTCGTGTCACTTTAAATAACCATACATCTACCCCTGTATGGTAAACAACACACCTTCATACTTTAAATGTTTTTCTTAAATATAAAATTCATGAAGTGTTTCGTATGTCATTATGCAATGCATCTCGTGGAGAAAGATAAACTGCGTGACTGTGTTACATCGATGATCGATAAATCTATTTTCCTTTCACATATTTTTTTGTGTTCATGAATTAAATATGCGCATAAACCTTAACTTTGCAGACACTGATGTCCGTGTTGGCAGTGAGAATGCTTATGTCAGGTAAGTCGTACACAGTGGAACCTCGTTACGCCGGTCGCCAATAATCCGGAAATCTCGGCTCCCGGTCATCATTTCACGGGAACGGAATTGTCATGTTTTTTACAGACAAATGTTAATTTTGACATTCCGGGATGATTCACAGAGAGTTTCAACCTCTTAATATTTATTTATGGCGACAACAAATACATAAACACATATACATATGTAAACAATATGCATATTGTACAACAAAGAGAGTTATGGAAACACTGGCGTTGGCTGTTTAATGGCTGTCAACAAATATACAGACATGTCCTACATATGCATATCAAAATCTAGACATTCTACTACTGGTTAATGAATTAAGTCCAACCATACTAACCTTGAAGATAAACCTGAAATGCCACAAAATGTGGGTGCTATTGGCCCTAATAATTGTCTTGCCTACGATTGTACTGTACTTTCTGCATCACCACAACAAATTGTTTGTTTCTACAGAAGTCGTCAACGCCGAAGCTGCAGCGAGCCGTACACAATGAGCGGCTTTATCGACTTGGTCAGGAACATCGAGGGCCACAACACGTCCACTACCACGAGAATGGTGGCTGCCTACCTACGCGAGTTGGCCTATAGTAGTTACGCATGGCACGAATCATGTGGGAAACCAGAGGAGTTTACGACTGGGCTGACGAATGCTGAGACAAATTTACTGAATTCTATGGTCGGGCACCATTCGAGTAGCTCAACAGGTCTTGAAGTAGGTGTGATATTAACACAAAAGGAGACTGTTGCTATTGGTCACGTCATGGCCGGCATTGACTGCGGTGGATTCAACCGCGATACTCATGTTCAGAGTGATGAGGAAGAAGGTGTTAAGGAGGATATGGATAATATGTTTCAATCGACAATTTCTGGCGACATCGGACAGACAACATTGCTACACTACGCATACCCGACGAAGTTTGTCTTACTTGGTCCGTCTGGTAAATGGGACAGCACGTCATGTCCTAAGGTCTACACTTTGAACTCTAAACCTTCGTCGGAACTGACTGATGCCGAATTATTGGGCGACATAGACGGTGTCATCTTGGGCACTATCATACCAATGATAAAGAAGAAACCTTTGAGTCAAATACTCTACGAGTACTACCAAGGCAGTGGTGTCGACGCTGGTGGAAGGATCTTCAAAGCCGCAGACAGAAATGCAACGTTTGGGGAATTACTCCCTGATCACGAGCTGGAGGCGCAGTCACTGACCTTCTCCGACCTGTATCATTATTCCAAAATATTTGGTAAATTGAAGAAACTTGAATGGCCATCAGTATACAGTGGAAAATCCAAAGGATATCTCTTGAAGCAAGTGCCGTCGACTGTGCAGACAATCTACAAGAACCTATACGAAACGTGCCCTGCTGTGTTAAAAACGAAATATACAATACATTACTTCGTTAATCTGGTGAAACAGTTGGAGAGGGAGACCAAGTATGGTATTGCTGATATGACGCGGGCAATTGTTACTGCGAGCAAATATTCGTTGCCGGGTTCCCTTAGAAAGGTACTGCACAGGAATAGGGTCGAATATACCTACACAAGCAGTTTCTCGTGGTACGTGATCCGAGAGATGTTGTTGCACCGCTTTGTAGACAGAGACGGTAAGCGAGAACTGGGAGTCATCGACGCAGGCGGAGACACTGTGGCCGTTGGAACCGTTCTCGCTGGCTTGGCCGTCGGTGCTAACTACAAAACAGAACCTTCTGGAAGCATGACAGAATTTGGACTGGCAGCACTGCACACGGTCACAGTCACCGGCATATTAGCGTCAGCAGCTGACTCGCGATCTTGGGAGTGGAGTACACCGAAGGAAATAATGGGATTGACTGGAGTTTGGGTACAGTCGAGTTGCCCGCCTAAATATCGACTCAAAAAAATAATGGCGGACAAACAAACAACACGTGCTGAACTGTTGGGTGGTATTGATGGCCTCGTTCTCGGGAAGCAGGTCTCCAGGTGGTTGGCGGCAGACCCCCGTTTAAAGCTAAGTGACGTCTTAGAACGCTACTACGGCGCCGGCTACCAATCCGTCTCCAGTCAACATAGACTGGATCAGTTCAAAACTACGATTGTCAACAAAGACAAGTTCATTCAGCGAGTGAAACACGCATGTTCATCCTGGTACTGCAGACGGACTGCTGAAGAAGTCGCGAAGATGTTCTACCGCACCATGTTGCCATCCAGTGGTAAGTGTAAAATTGAATTATGGGTTGATAAGATTGAGTGGAGAAGGTGCACAATTCCATTTCGTGCACAAATCACTTTCGAAAATATATGTACGTGCGTGCGCGTGCGTGAGTTTCTGCGCTTATGTGCGTGCGTGCGTGCGTGCGTGCGTGCGTGCGTGCGTGCGTGCGTGCGTGCGTGCGTGCGTGCATGCGTTAGGACATGCGTTAGT
The DNA here is from genome assembly GCA_009193005.1 of Lamellibrachia luymesi. Taxonomy (NCBI): domain Eukaryota; kingdom Metazoa; phylum Annelida; class Polychaeta; order Sabellida; family Siboglinidae; genus Lamellibrachia; species Lamellibrachia luymesi. The sequence goes on from SDWI01002567.1 coordinate 24,303, forward strand.
GCATATAAGCAAATGCACAAACGCACAAACGCACGGTTGCATTAATTTTTTTGCATGTGTGTATGCACATGATTACCTACTTGCCGATGTAAATGGATAACCACGTGCGCACGTATAAGTTTTTGCGAATAGGTCAAACATACGGATAGCAACCAAATTAAACAGTTTGTTTGGCAACTATTTTTCTTTTAAATTTTAACTGCAATCCTTTCAAAACATACTTATTTATAGACAACACGAAAACCTCTTCCGGATCACGATTCCTGCCCAGCTACAGAACGCTAGTGGCAGCTTACCCGGGTGACAAAGCGGAGGGTGGGGATATAAGCGGCGTTGACCTGCGCAAGAAAGTGACCGGTAACCTGCAGTTAGAAAAGACCAAGACACTCGCGGCCACCGACGGTTTGCGCTTGTCCTACATGCTCAACCAGCTGGACGGCCACCACATCCCGAAGGACAACTCACAGGGCGCATTCATCGGACGCGACAAGAAGGTGTATATATACGACCTGGCAGCGCTAAAAACTTACCTGACGAAGACGTACGGTGATCCACTGACCGTCTCGTCAGTATCGGTGACCGGACAGAGCGGCATCTTGATGCTTGATGTCTCACAGACTGACCGCAGTGCCGGCTCAGTCGGACTCTGGGACGGCAAAAACATGCACCAGATAAAGGACTACACCAAGGCATCCTCTGTCCGGTCAGTTAATCTCTGGAAGACGAATGGTAAGTGGCTTCTTTGGGTATAGGAAACGAGAAATATTGCTTACGCCAATTGTTAAGGTGAAGGCGAAGTTTACGGAAGTATATGAATATCCGGCATGTTTAGTATTACTAATATATTTTTACTTTAATATTACTTAAGTAAATTGTGATGTTGGTGATTATAATTATATGTACCTTAGTTTCTTCATTGATGTAACAGGTAGCTGTTCCTATTGGCATAAAGGAAGACGTTCGCAACTCACGTAACATGTGCTTTTCTCTGCGGTAGTGATTATTTACACAGTGAGATAGTTCTAGGAAGGGAAGCGATTGGTAGGAACGTCCTATTGTGTGACCGTGCGCTTGGTGTATGATATATGATGGAGGCTTTATATATTAACCATCTTAGCACACGCTGTATTAGATGAATAGATGCTTGCCAATATGGAATCATGCATGTCTACTCAGTATATACCCTGAGCCACGAATTGTAGGATGCGCCTCACATGCTGAAGTGGGTAACTGCGAGTTCTACAAGTGCGTGGACTCGAGGGTTCCTTGTCGTAACGAAGGCTACGCCTTAGGATACGGCTTCCGATATTGCAGCAAATTCACCAAACATTACGACAAATTTACTGCTGACGTGAGTAGGTCATCATAAGGCAATGATATTCGTGAATTCAACCTGTAACATTTTGCATATCGTCGCATTAATAATAATAATAACAATAGCAATAACAATTATAATTATTATTGTTATTATTATTTTGTATAGCGTCAGATCCGATAAAGTTCACAGCGCTCTACATAAAACATTTAATGGCTACCGATATTGAGGTGAAGTCCCAGCAATATGACAAATGTTCTTCGTAATGAGAATATAAGTATTTTTGTCTACGGTAATATTTAACTATTTTATTGTTTCATATTTCAACATATGTTCTCAGGGAAAGGCGTGGGTGGATGAAGTTCGAAAGTGTTTGATGAAGGTAATAGCGCCCTTCTACAAAGGAGCACACGACTGTGACACCATCAAGAGAATCGCCTTCGACTCCCACGTCGATTGCTACATCAAGACCGGAGTAGGGTTCTGCAAAATGGCGGCCGACGCATCAAACTGGGATGCTCTGTGGGCCGTGTACGAGATGAAAGACTTTACGGGACCAGATTCTGCAGCTGCATGGAAACAGGTAACTGTGACTATATATATATATATATATATATATAT